>JAVLVB010000383.1:820866-846148 GCA_032876305.1 Orestias chungarensis
ATATATATATATATATATATATATATATATATATATATATATATATATATATATATATATATATACACAATGTAAATGCAGCAATAGAAACATTTCTTCTACCATCACATAATAAATCTCTAATCTGATTTCTGAGTTGAAATGAATAAAGACACCTTCTTATGTAATAAGTTTTTCAATATATGTAGTTCAGCGTATACAAAAGTCTCTCTGACCTATTTCTATCACAGTGGAATCACTTATACTCAGTCCTTTCACCTCATCTGAACACACGGCATAAAGGATTACCTTCATCTCCGGGGCAATGCTTTATTTGTTGTGGCCTTGTAGGCTGCACTTTTTTTCTCTTTTATGCAGTTTTTTTTTTGTATTTGGGCTCTAACTGTGTCGGGTCAGTACATAAAAGCTTCTTAATGTAACCTCTGGGTGTGGAGGATCAAAAACTTTCCAATAACACAAGATTACTGAGAACATACCAATATGCCATAGTCTACTGTGCAAAGATCTAAACAGAAAAAAAAAATAATAATAATAATCTGCTTACAATACTTTACCGAAGTTAGCAATATGGACAGGATTCCACTGCTAAATACTTTCCTAGTGATGCTGATTTCTGCTTGTTTCTTAGGTCTGGCCCTGTATGTAGGACTAATTTTGCCGTAATTGGAAACAAATACAAAAATTCAACTAAAAAGATGTAACTACTGTAAATAATAAAAGGTTGTTTACCTAATAATTTTCAAGTGTTGAAATATATGTTTGTGTTTTTTTTGTGGATATGTTAATTTAAACTAGTAATGCTTTTTTTTAATGCTGTTTTTTTCTTCTTGCATCTATTACATGCCCTTTTTGTTTCCATATGTATCACCTTATATATATTTAAAATGTTTTTTTCTTCTATTTTTTTAAATGCTAAATTTTTCTTTTTTTTTATTTCACGCAATTATTTCTTCTATATTTCTTTTTATCATGCAAATATATTTAAAATTTGTACTAAAATGTTATTTTTTTAAAGGATTTTTTAGCAGTCCCAAAGACCATCCTCCCAGTTTATTACTTTGCAATCTGCATGTGCAGAATTAAAAGAAAAGACAAAAAAGCAAGAAAGAAATACAGAAAAAGAAAGATGAAATAAATCAGCTCAGGGAATTCTGTATGAAAAATGTAGTGTTGGAAATAAAACGGCTATAAAATCATATAAAAAAATACGAAACATGTTTAAATATACTTGGCTTGTAATAAATATGGAAGGTAAAGGTGCTCAGAATTCCTACCTAAAAAAAAGTATAACATTATAAAAAAAGTAGGACTGAAAGTAGTTTAAGTTTAAGTTAAAAAAATTGCATACAAGCAGAAACATATTTTACAGTACTTAAATTTTAAAATTGTTATGAGACCTATATGCCGAATTAAGTTTGATGAGCCATATAGATGAAATATTTTTCTTTACAGTGATATAAGACAAAGGTTATAATATGTATTTAACATTTTAAAACATACAAATTATTAATTGTAATTGTGTTTAATTCCTGTCCGTATTCACTATTTAAGAAGTAAACTAAGTTCTATTGTTATAAATGTTTATGGTAACATCCTGACCATGGTCAACAAAGTTCCACTGTGTGGGGCCATCATCAAATTAGATCACTGTTATAGCCTTGGGGAGCCATTGTGGTAAACATTCAGCTAATCACCACCTCAGCACTCAGAATAGCAATTTACTGCACAATAGGAACCATAAACACAGATATTAAATCCACTGAAACTGAAAAGATGAGCCACTCAACTAGCCAGCAGTGCAGAGTTTGATAATTATATGCTGTAGTTTGAGGACGATCGTTTTTAACAGTGTTCTTTATCCGCACTGTGCTCACTGACCTCTGCTGAACGCAGTTTAGTTTGATGATGTAATAAAAGAGACATTCTGGTGACTGGGAGCGATCTGTAATCATTATCCCATCTTTTTACATTTTAATTGACCCCCTATTGTTTCTACATAAGTGTGGGAGTGAGGTCGGCGATAAAATAGGAGTTAATAGCACAAGGACACAGTTGTGTGCCAAAATAAATTTTCAGTTGCTCCAGTGAAGAATATTGTAAAAAAAACAATTAAAAAAAGCGTGAAAATAAGGGGTGGTACATCAATTGCTAATAGCACAGCTATTCTATACAAAATAAATTAAAAATTACTCACTGTTAAGCTCAGTTTTATTACCACAATTGCTTTTCCCTTGTTGCCCTAACAGCCCTGGGTTGTAAAGTCGATTCTATCTTTTTTTTATTGACATGCTATATAACAGCGGACTTAGTTTCCATGTTATACTGCTTCTTATCAGTAAATGTTACAGATTTAATTCCTGTGAAATCTCTTCTGAGATTAGTTCATCAGGAGTGCACATATGATGCATCTGCAAGAGGTTGAGCAGAGATGGACCCTCTTTTCCAAATGGGTGCTTGATGTAATATGATAGGGAAGGCAGCGCCAATTGCTCAGGTTGGTGTGGGTACTTATCAGATGTCGGGGTTCAAAAAAGCTTTGTATCTGCTGCCTCTGAGACAGCAAGCAAAGCCACGGATCTCAGAAGCTTGCAAGCTGTGGTATTTTGACGAGGGCAGAGGGTGACAGTGTCCACCACTCAACAATGTCAATCATAACTGGCTGCTGGCAAAGACTCATGACATAAGTACAAAACCTATTACCTCCAAAAGCTTAAGGTGAACATGGACTAACATGTGGATGCATCTTAGAGAAATAAACTGAATGTTTCCAGCCAGAAACATATTCTCGACTCTCAACTTTAAGCTTCTTGTGTCTCTTAATATTAATAATATTAATTAATTTGCAGAGTTGCTTGATTAAAAAAACAAACTTACAAGAAATCTAGTCTTTATGTCTACCTGACTATCAGAGATTGCCTTCAACTTTGACATATAAAGACAGTAGAATTCATGCTGATGAATGTCCATACATTGGAATAATTACAAAAAATATTTTATTTCAACTCAAAACGATAAACTAAATATATTATATGCAGACTGAAATATACAAAATATTACAGTGGAAGTGTTCAAGATCCTGCTACAATATAAAATCAGCATCCCTATTGATCTTGTTATCCAGCTGAAACCTAAAGACCTCTTAAATTACCTGGTAGGCATTTATGCAATATTGGACTCGATAAAAAAAATGCAACCTCTGCTATTTCTTTCTTAATGGGATGTTGCACCAATTGAATCATCTTTGTTTTATCTTTATCTCAATTCATTACTGTTGGTTTTCTTACCGTTCACTTCTGCTGTTGTCCCTTCCACACAATTTTCCATTGATATGCTTGATAAAGAGTGACTTACTTTAGTGAAGATGCAACAGTCAAGTCTTCTTTGTAACTGTTTAGGTCAACATGTAACAGTTCATTAACAATTGTTTTTCTTGTTCCTTTGTGAGTTTGTCCATTTCTGAAAAGTTGTGTAGTTTAATAATTTGACATCATTTGCAAGTCTTTTAAAAGAACGTATACATATATTTTTCTGCAGGCCTGGATTACATCCAGAAGATTGCTTCTCAGGGACGATATGAGTTGAGAATTGACATGAGGGATGGGCAGGAATCAGTTTACGCCAGTTATGACAAATTTTCCCTTGGGGATGCAAGAAACCTGTACAAGCTCAGGATAGGAGAATACAATGGAACTGCTGGTAGGTGGTTTGTTGCGTAAAGCTCAGAGCTAACACTTGAGCCTTTGTTTCATTTAAAAACTGATACCTTACTATTTGTGCTTGTTTCTTGTTCTTTTTTATTTCCCTGGTATCACAAACTTGCCTAATTACTCCCTTACACTGTCCACATATTTTTTCCATTTCTCCGTCAACATAATTATATGCCTAAAGTAACTGTTACCCTGCTGTAATCATAATATTAAGTCTTTTTGCCAAAGTGTACTACCCAAAGTATGTTGATATATGTTTATGTATTTAGCCGATGCTTTTATCCAAAGCGACTTACAAAGTAGACACTAGTGAGAAGAGTCTTGCTTAAGGACCCACACTGGAAGCTTTAGGTGTAGTCAGGTGACTTCTAATTGAGCAATCCAGCCACTTATGAGTACCTCATAAGGGCACCTTATATCTCTGCCACTTAACTGATTCGTGTTACATTTAATTGTTGCTGTACATCGCAACATCCAATCTTATTTTGATATAAAATGCCCTCGTTTCACTTTTCCCTGATCACAGGTGACTCTCTCAGCTACCACCAAGGCCGGCCATTCTCAACTAAAGACAGAGACAATGACATTGCTGTCACTAATTGTGCCTTGTCCTACAAGGGAGCCTGGTGGTACAAGAATTGCCACCGGGCCAACCTCAATGGAAAATATGGCGAGTCTAGACACAGTCAGGTTGGTTGTTTTATTCTCTTTGTCTCTATCAATAACAATTCACAGTTCAAAATATATCATGGAGTTCTCAGTTTTGCTCTGATTCAGTGCCATTTTACTAGTTTTTTTCTGTTTAGAGGTGGACATCTTTACATTTAGACTAGCTGCTTTATCTAATATTTATGTGATGTAGATTCAGCTTTGCTGGAGTGTTGACATTTTTTTAAATTTGTTAGATGGAAAAAACGTATGGTATAAGGTCTAATAGATTTATTCATTTCAAGAGCACTGTCTTTTGTTCAACAAACAGTTTAGTCTTCTATTGAGGTACTTAATGATCTTAGATACTGTACCACTGTGAGAGCACCCTAATAAGGGGACATATTTCACTACAGAAATTGAATTTGACATTGTGGATCATCAGTTAGATAGATTGTAGCACCCTCATCCTACCTGAACACTGAAGCTCATTGTGCTTAGCCACCCAATTGGCTAGTTACTGATTTGCAATGCAAAGGTCTAAAGCAAAGCTTTGACCCAAAAAGGTTTAAGCCCATGACCCAAGATCTTATTTCCTGACACAGAATCCAGCTAGAGGATTATAATTATAAATGTTTCCAAAAATGATGGGGTGATTATTCTTTTTTGTCTTTACTGGGATCTTGTCAACTGTGTGAACAGTTGGTCCTATGTCCCCCGTTGGGGTCTTATTCGTATTAGGTTTTGTTGTCTCTGTATCATTTTATTCTATTTTGCTATCAGATTTAGTGCACCAACTTTCCCTGGGTGGTTATGGAAGAGTAGTCATCTGACATTTAAGAGGTGTGAACTCAATTTCAGGGCTCCCAACTATCCTGCCCACTATCACCATATGCCAAACTGCTCCTGCAAACTGTACTTGTGTGTGCAAACATGAATGTTACTTATAGTAGAGAGAATAAGGCAAAACAATTTATATATATCTAAATCTAATCCATCTGCTGCCTACAGTACATGTACACGACTATATGCTACAAGTAAAAACATTTTACATGTGTGCATAGTGCCAACATGTGTTTACATCAGTAAAAATACATATAAGGTTTGCTGTCTTCCCAGGTTGTCTTCTCCAAGTGGTACCCTTGCTTAGATTTTTTTTCTTTTTGTTATTCCTGTGGCCATTTGAATTAATCGCCTATTAAACTAAATGTCCTCATTTGAAAAGGTTGACATTTTCAAAGTGTATTTTGGCATTTGCGAAAATCGACATGAAAGGGAGCTATTACAGCACACTGATTAAAGGTTAAAACCCCTTGAACTGAAAGACTAATTATTACTGTATTAAAATACTTGAAAGAGGATTCTGAGTACTCTGTCGGAGGAGTTCAGACGCAACTGCTGCATAGCTTTTCTTGTGTACGACCCACAAAACACACTGTAGAGAGGATAAATCTGAACTCCTCCACCAAATGCTTACTAGTTACTTTGGATGAGTATTTGCGATGGTAGAAAAAGTAATTTAAAACAGTTTCTTATTAATATAAGTCAGTTACTGTACATCAGTATCAAGTGGAAGTGTTATGTGAACCTTTTTCTCAGTCATGCAGATATCACTGTAAAATGGCAAGGAGGTGTATGTGTGTGTTTGTGGTTGTGTGTGTGCGAAGTAAAAATCACGCTGACTCACGAAGGCTTTAAAGCACTCCGGCTTTTTTCACTTTGCATTTTTGTCTTTAACTTTTGACAACTTGGAAGAAAAAAATATGTGAGCAGAGATAGAACATCATTCAGACTAAAACAAATCTTTTAAAGTATGCAAACAGGAGGAAACAGAAGGAGATGATGAGCAGATGGGCTAGACTGAAACTAATTTCTTTAGTTTTAATAAATACAGTGCAATTTGTAGAGCTCTTTTAAGCTTTACCCATTAACCATGTTAGATTTTTTTTGGTGTATAAAATGTTATTCATGCATCTAAAACTTTTGTTTCCATTCTTGAAGGGTATCAACTGGTACCACTGGAAAGGCCATGAGTTTTCTATTCCCTTTGTGGAGATGAAGATGAGGCCCTTCAACTTCCGCAGTATCAGCAGTAAGAGAAGACGATCCGCCCCCGTATAAGCAAACAACCTCCACCCTACCCCAAAGCTGTGGATAAATGGAGTTTAGATGATGTTGGGTTTTAAATCTCTGCTATCTGTACGCCTCTGTGACCGCAAATGCTGGCTGGAATTAAAAGGTGCTGTGGCTCATTGCAGAGGCTGCCAAGACAGAATGAATGAGCATTTAAACAAAGCTACTAATATTTTATTTAGCTAATTTAATAAATTAATACTTCACCACCTTGTTGTGTTAACCTGAATGTGGTCAGAGATTAGCAGACAGGTTTTGACACCACGTCTGAACTCTGTTGATCTCTCACCTGTCCAGCGTAAGCTGTCTTGTCCTGCTGTACTTCTACTTGGAAGACAATGTATGTAATGTATTAAGAACTCAGAATGGCAATGGTCGTAAATGCTGTTTAAAAAAAAAAGGTAGAGCAAATCAAAATTTTTTGGTTTATCTTTTTTTTGGTTGATTTTTTTTTTCCTTCAGATGCTGAATTGTGCTCTGAATTATCCCTCTTAAGAGAGGGATATAGCGCTGTTTTTAGCCATTACAAAATTACACTAAAATCAAATGCCCTTAGAACGCTGTAATATATATATAAATATATTTTTATAATCAATGTTGTGGCCGAGACTATCTATTTGATATAAGTTAATGCTTTGGTTTTCAAGTATTAATTAAGTTTACTCAGCAAATACACTGGAATCATTATTAAGCAATTAATTCACCAGCAACATTTAAATTGCCTTGTAATTTATTCGTGTCAGGTCTAATGTTAACTACTTTGAAAGAGGTACATAAAGCAGAGGGAGAATAATGATCTGTTTTTGACATTGATATATTTGGAACCCCCACTGAGACAGTGTCTGCGCTGAGTGGAAACAAATCAAACTTATTGCTCTTCCTTCAATTAAGTGAACAAATTTAGTTGATCATCTGCATTAATACTCACTAGATTTCATTTCCCAACAAATTAAAGTCTGTAAATGTTTTACATTTATTGCTGATGTAGGGATTGCTTGCTGAGATGGTCGCGATAGATGCAATAATTTACCAAAGGCCTTTGTTATACAGATTCAACTAAGCTCAGTTAGTTCTGTCACCAAAACCTGTCTCAATACTCTCCAACATTTCAAGCCTCTTTGTAGTTATTGTGATTTCCCAGAACAAAATGAAATGTACTAAATGCTTTTTGGAGCAAAGTCAGTGTGGGCATTATGCAGATTCAAATATGGCTTACCTCCCGCTGCTTGCTGAAATGAACTCAACAAAGAAAGCAGAACTGAAAGTGGAGTGAAGCCAAGTCTTTCTTGTACTCGCTTCATTGTTTAGGCTGCTTTGCGAAACAATGAAATCCACTATCGCTGCTGGGACTTTTCCTTTTAGTAGGATTGACGTAATCTACTGCTTGCCAACCAACCATGTGTTCATGGTATCACACAACGTGTTCGAGGCCAGATAGTTGACTTCAGTTTTTCTGCTCGAGGCAGACAAACCAAAAACTACTGGAAGAAAGAAACTATGATGTATACTGTAAGCAGCATTTTGTCTCATTTATTAGGTAATCAAAAACATACATTTTCCTTGTCAATTTCTGTTTCTATTTGACTCTTTTCAGTTAATTTTCTGCCAGCTAATTAGACTGTACATTTATTTCTATAAGTTAAAAATAATAGTCCTCCCCTCTCCTCTTAGTACTACTATACTCATGTAGATATAAGGTTTAAGTGACTTTTACTTTTACTGCCTTATTAGATAGAAACAATGCAGAAAACCTTCTTTGGAATTCCTGCCAGAAACTGTATTTGTAACTACTGCTGGGCTATAGGGGGAATGGAGCCAGCTGCATGTTGAATGAAATGCTCACTAAAAATAATGCCATTAGGATACACACAGTTTGACTTGTGCACATATTTATTTGTTGTTCTGACTTAAATCTGTTGCTGAAATGGTTATAAAGGTAGATTAAAATCCTTTGTTGTCTCACTTTAAGCTTTTTAATCAACATGAAACCTTTCCCAGGTTGATGATTAATTTTTTTATCGTCAAAGGATTTCATACTTTCAGACCCCTAAGGTATTTGTAGTGGAGGAGTTAACCATGCGTGTGCATATGTAACTACCAGATTTGGAAAAATTTTCCAATTTGGTTTTGTATTTATGAATGATGCTATGGAATTTATTTTCAGAAAGAAATAGGTTGTATGTTTTGTGTTTTGAGAATATATCTCATTGTAAACTGCACATTGCTTGTAAATCAGTCCAAAACAGAAGTTTCAGTTTTATTTATCTCCTCAGCGTATGGAAATAAATACTGAATGCCTATTTTTTTTCTATTCAGGCAGTTAACAAGATATTTCACAGCAGATTGCTGCAGCCACCCAAGTAATCCACACATACAAAGACATAAAAATATGTTAAGTTATGTGGTTCAAAAGCTGAACATCACTCATAAAGCATTGTTTATTAAAACATATTCAGTACTTGGGAGAAAAACATATGTTGGTAATATAAAGGTCAAGATGTTTCCTTTATGAAAAAACTAAAATCTGCATTTCTCAAGTGTTATTCTGACCAATTGTTCCATCAAAAATTTTGCAGGTTCTGGTTTGCTGTTCTATGCTTTTAAATGATCAGTTTTCACTAGAATTTAAATTGTGTTAAATTAAATTAAATTATTGGGGAATTATAGCAGCTTCTTCTCTTTTTTCAGGTAAAAAATATCTGAGCATATTCTTCCCTTCTTCTAATAGTCAGATGAAATCAGTCAATATTATACGCTAAAGGAATGGCTAAAGGGGAATTCGCAAGTAGCTTGGTAAAAAAAACTCTTGCTGTTTTGCTTTCTGTCACCTCTGTGAGAACTCTCTTTGTTTTGTTACAGTTGGTTTTTGATAACATGTTCTAGTAGCCCAAACGATGGTTTCTGGAATATCCAGAAGGATAGAAATACCTTTGCAACTAATTCCGTGACTCTATTTGCAGCAATAAGTTTGAGAAGGTCTTGCGTTTCTTTTTTTTCCTCGTAAGGACTTGGTTGTTGTGCAACAGTTTATTTGTATTACTTTTTTTTCATGTGAATTGTCTTTATAAGTCACTTATAGTAATGACTAAACCATCTGAAATTATGTGGCTATTAGAGCGAGCAGGAGGTATTTGTAAATACTGACATTCTTCATTTTCTTCAAGTGTTTAGTACCTTTTCTCCCATTTAAGTTCATGTTTTTAATCAGAACTCCATTTATTTATTTATTTATTCATTTGTTTTTGATTTCTCTAAATGCATGGATTACTTGGGTTGTTAACAACATATGTTGTAATTTTTTTGTTAAATGTCTGATTTGAAGTACATTTATTTATGAAAAACATTGCCCACTGCTTATTTTATTCAGTGTATATATAAAATGTTTTCATTCGATTACTGTTTGCATGGCACCAACATTTCGGAACATGATTGTAATATTTCTCTCCTACACTATTTTAGGAAATGAAATACATTTTTCAAATCTGTTTCATCTTTAAGGTATGCCTCAAGTTACAATTAAAAAGAGCCTCAAATATTGACTCAATTTAAAGTAAGAATTAATAAAACTCCTTTTTTGCATCATGTAAAGTTCATCAGTTTGATCGACTGTTTTTTTTTTTTACATTTAAGATCCTAAAGAAATTCACTGTTCAGCTGTTTGTACAGAATAATTGTAACTTAATTGTTCTTCATTTTCAACTTTCTGTGACTTCAGTCCTACGCTGACCTGTATATTACTCAAGAAAAGAAATCAACAGGTTTACATATTCGGTATACTTAATGGAGAACCTGTAAACTGCAGTGATCAGAAACTTTGATGGCATGGACATGTAAATGTTGATAAAATGTGATTTAGTTTGTTTGAAAGCTTAGGAAAACTGAAATTATTAATTTATTGTTGGATAACCTTGAATACTGATATTAAATTTAGCTCTACTTTGATTTAAAAATGTACTATAAAGTTCCTTTTTTAAAACATTTTCTACATATTAATAAAATATTCAAATACTCTCATTTGATGATTGCTTTTCCTTCATTTTGTGGCTGTTAATCATGTTTTGAAGAGTGCTAAGAAAAATATTTGGATCCACATATGTCTGTTCAGGAAAGACATGGTACCTTAAAGTTCTAAAATTAGTTCTTAAATTCTTAACTTAGACCAAAGTTGACATTAAGAAGACTTTGTCTTTGCAACTTTTTTGACTTGAATCAATATTTTATGGATTTATAAACAAAATACCTATAAATATCTTTGAATATGTTTGTTTTTTTGTCTCATACAACAATTTTAAGACATGTTTAGATTCTTAGAATTGGAAAATCTGTAAAACTTAAAGCCTGTATAAATTTTTTAGATTTAGCTGAACATGAAACTGAAGCGTTATAATAATCAGTCTTTCATTTTATTAGTTTTTGTCTATGTTGTACATGTTTATAATAAAAGAAAACAGCTTTGTCTTATAATTTCCTTCCATGGAATAACATTAAGGATTTTTTTATTGGCACAATATTATTGAAAACCCAGCAAGTTACACAAATCATATTGTGTGGGGTTGGAATGTTAAGCATATATTTATACATGCACATATTTAGTAGCTTCTCAAAAACATTTAATTCAGCACATTTAGACACATTGTCTATTCCTGGCATTTTCCAATTATCCACTAATTATTCATTCAGGTGACTGGTCAGCAAAAACAACTTGGTAAATAACTGCTTTGTGAACTTTCTGAATAAATTACTTTAAAAACATGGAAACAGGCATTACACAATCCTGCCGGCATTTGGGGGGCCTTGCCCGCCCATTGAGTCAGCTGTGCTCGCTCTGGACAAATTTTTTTTCCCCTGATTATTAAATATATATATATATATATATATATATATATATATATATATATATATATATATATATATATATATATATATATAGCCTTCATTCGTTAGCTGCAAAGAGTTCGGCTCTTGTTCTCCACTAGAATGGAGGTGACATTATGTCGATCCACGTGCCCCGCTTCTATCTACTGTGCAAGCACGGATGTAATTTTTTTGGGGGAAACCGTGTCTCGCTACACTACACCACGAAAAACAACCGCTCAAGCTGAAGCCCGCTTCTCTGAGTTTAGACCACCCACCAGCACTTGATTGGCTCTCTGTTGTTTGGATCTCTTGTGTGATTGGCTGTCTCCACTGTCACTCATTAGAAGCTAACGTTACAGATAACGCCATAGAGAGAGACAGTTTGGACACTCCCATTGACTTCAATAGATAGAAGCATGGAGCTGCTAATAGCTCCAGACACCAGCAGTTCCAGAATTGGACTTATTGCATTCTCTGTGTTTTCAGAAGTGTTTTCTATGGTAAGTTGATAAAAGTACAACTTGTTTTTGCTATTGTGAAGCGTTAGCTGACTGTTCCGTATCACAGTAATATTTTATATTGCCAGTTTTTGTTAATTAAGCATTTTAACTTGCTAACTTAACTTGCTAGTTGTGTTTTAACTGCCGTTAGCTCATTACAATTTTCTAATGGTTTTTGGCCCGTCATGCCATCCGTGTGGACGTCTTCTGCGCGGCTGGGTGGGCGCTGCGCTGCTGGGGCGGCTGCAGCGTGGCGCGCCTTCCGCGCCGCTACCTGTTCTACGTGGCACTGGAGAACTTGCTGCACACGGACTACATCATGGAGAAGCTGTGGAAAGCCGTGCTGGCCGGGGAGAGAGTGTTTGTGTGTGTGTGTGTGTGTGTGTGTGTGTGTGTGCGTGTGTGTGCGTGTGCGTGTGTGTGCATGTTGTTTGTTTTGCATTTTACTTCCTTTTATTTTGCATTTTACATATTTTACAATAAAGTGTTTGGTCATTTATTCTTGAACAATTTAGTTATTTTGTCATGTGATCTGATTTGAACGAGAAACGGTTTCAATTAAATGAATATTTTAATCAGTGAGTTATAAATAAAAGTTCTCAAACTACAAGCACAATCAACTAAGTTTCCATGAAAGTAAAAATTATAATAATTATGTCTTCAACAAAAGTTTAGCATTCATCCTGGGTCTTCAAACAAAACATATACAGCAACATATTTTCCTTTTTATAATAGGTATTTTTACTTCTGTTAAGGTTTTTGTACGTTGGTAAACACTCTCATGTTAGGTAAGTAAACTTTTGAAAGTGAAAAAGTGGTTTTCGCACCAGAAGCCGTTCAAACTGACTCACCGGTCAGTTCTCTGACCAAGTGAAGGAGGTTGTTCCCCAAAATCTCGCAATAGATGGTCCCAGTCATCCTCTCTTTAATACAGTACAGTGTTCCTGTACCATGTGCAGAAAAACAACCTCAAAGCATGCTGCTTCCACCCCATCCTTCACAGTAGGGGTGGTGTTTTTAGGGATGGTACTCATCCATCTTCATCCTCCAAACACGGCACGGGAAATTAAGACCAGAATGTACTAGTTTGGTCCCATCTGACCACAGAACCCTCTCCCATGACTCTTATGGATCATCCAAATGGTCATCGCCAAACTTTAGACGGGTCTGGAGTTGCGCTAATTTAAGCAGGGTAAACTTCTGTGCTATGCAAGACTTTAACTGTGACACCTTAGTGTACAGTATTACCCACAGTAACCTTGGAAACTGTGGTTCCAGCTTTTTTCAGGCAGTTGACCAACCTTCCATGTAGTTGTGATTCCTCAGATTCCTCACCTTTGGATCGTAGATGTGTCACGAGGTGAGATTTTGCATGGAGCCCCAGTCTAAGGGTGATTGACAGTCATGTTAAGCTTCTTCCATTATTAAATAATTGCGCCGTTTTTTTTACCAAGTTGATTGCGAATTCCGCTGTAGTTATTTCTAGTCTGGGGAGGTCTACAATTTTGTCTCTGGTTTCTTTGGACAGTTCTTTGGTCTTAGACAAGTTAGTAGTCTTACTGATTGTGTGTGTTGGACACGTGTCTTTTTGGAGCTCGTGACCTCAAAGATGTGCTTCTAATTTAGAAAGAGCAGTTGAGTGAAGGTGGACTTTTTTCGACGCAGACTAACAGTTTTTTGGGGAACAGAAATTTTCCTGATTAGTAGGAATTCAAATACATACATTGTGATTTTTGGATATTTTGTTTTTGGATTGTGTCTCTTAACATGGAAAAGCACTTAAGATTCCCCCTAACGTGAATGTTTAAATAAAATGTAGGTTGAAAAAATGTGATAACCCCACTCTAATTTTTGCAGCCGGGTCTGGCAAGTAGTTTTGTATTGGAAAAGTTCAGAGAGACTTGTGCTTTTTTTTGTTTACATTTAAAAAAAATTTAAATTGATAAACATTTCCTACATTTTCCTAGGAAAACATGGACTCCAGTGAGGCAGGTGTGTTGTAAATCTTCATCAGTCTGAAAATAAGTAAATAAAGAAGGTTCTTGCTTTAACCTGACCACATACACTCAAAGCAATTATTACAAATTAATCAAATCAAATCAAAAATACTATATTTATCACTAAGGGAAATTAAATGTTGTTGGATTATCTAATTTAACTGAGGAGTTGTTGTAGATGGTGATGGCTGTGGGCAGGAAAGATCTTCTGTAGCATTCTGTTTTGCAACTAAGCTGAAGAAGCCTCTGAGTGATGAGGCTCTGTTTTAGATTAACAGTCTCATGAAGAGGATGTTCAGGGTTTACTTCCTCTGTACAGACAGGCTGTACAGACAGGCTGTACAGAGGAAGATGACGGTGGTGAGGAAGCTGAATGGTTACAAGTCATGGGGGTGATGAACTGTAAGGCTATAGCAGAGTCTGGTCTGGCATGCAGAAATCGAGAAAGGTCAATAACCGGACAAGCACAGGGATAAAATTAGTGGAGAAAACACAGGTTACTACAGCAAACAAGGAGGCATATCAGGTGGAACGACTGAAGGGCTATGTGCTACCATATAAGTAAACAGCTTTGTTTAACGGTGATTAAATTAGCTTTATAAATGGCATCAATTGAGATGCAAAAAACTCAATTATCAATATAAACTGGTGTAGGCATACCTTAGTAAAGTAAAAAGTAATAGTAAAAAGTTGAGGAATACATCGAGCTGACGGCAGCACCATCTCAACCTATTCCCACTCCAGGAAGGTGCTGCAGCTAACAGTAATTGTCAATGTGGACTCTCCTACATCTCCATTGACTTCCGCTTTGATTTACCGACCTCCTAAATCAGATAAGGACTTCATAAAGGAATTGTCTGAACTTCTCTCAACTCTATTAATGGCAAAGGATCGGCTGTTAGTACTGGGTGACTTTAATATCCATGTTTGTTGTCCAGGCAAACCCTTAGTTAGGGAGTTTTGTGCTAGAAGCCTTTTGTCTTACAAAACGCATAGCTTTTACTGGTATCTGTGAGGATTTTCCGAATTTCTTTATTAGCAAAATTGATATAATTAGATCGCAGTTCTCCCCTCTTTCGTATGATACCCCACCAGTTTGTTCTGGTGCTTTAGCCACATTTCACCAATTTCAACGTTTGTCTTTTGCTGAACTGAGTGACTTAGTAAAACATATGAAACCCACTTCATCCCCTCATGATGCTGTAACCCCAGTATTATCAAAGATGCATTTGATACAATTGGTCCTAGCATTCTAGTGATTATTCATTCTTGCCTGGTCTCTGGCACAGTCCCTAAGCATGCGGTTCTCCAGCCCCTGCTTAAAAAGCACAATCTTGTCCAGTGGGGTCCCTCAGGGGTCCATCCTGGACCCTATGCTCTTCTACCTGTACTTGCTCCCCCTTGGCAACTTAATTCGGAAATATAACATCTCTTTTCACTGTTATGCAGATGACTAACAATTGTACCTCCCACCAAAATCCACTAACTCTGTACAGTATCTCCTGGACTGTCTTGCAGATATTAAAGTATGGATGTCAAATAACTATCTCCAGTTAAACAGTGACAAAACAAAAGTCCTCATCTTTGGTCCTACCAATAAGCACCGTTGCAAGCAAACTAGCTCACCTCACCCCGTTTGTCAAATCCCATGACTCAGGGCTCTGCCTTGACAGACAGATAAGCTCTGTTGTTAAGAACAGTTTTTACCAGTTACGAATCATCTCCCACCTTAAATCCTTCTTATCATATATCGACCTGAAAAAAGTAATTCATGCATTCATTACATCTCGCCTGGATTACTGTAACTCTCTTTACTTTGGCCTCCCTCTGTCCTTACTTTCACGTCTGCAGTTGGTTCAAAATGCTGCAGCACGACTGCTGACTGGTACAAGGAAGCGTGAACATATAACCCCTGTTTTGGCATCCCTGCAAATTAATTTTAGAATTAATTTTAAAGTTTTATTCTTGGTTTACAAGGCTCTTAATGGACAGGTGCCTGCCTACATCACTGAGTTGATCCAGTACCAGTCTGCCAACATGTCCCTTAGGTCAGTTGGTAAAGGACCATTAAATGTACCTCGATCTCCCCTAAAACAGAAAGTTGATAGAGCCTTTGCTGTGGCTGCTCCTCGACTCTTGAACCAGTTACCCTCAGACATTATATATGCCTCAACTGTCTCCACCTTTAAATCCAGATTAAAAACTCACTTAAAAACTCATTTAATCCTGGGTGTTTCTGTGTTTTAAGTCAATGTTTGTGATTTGTTGCTTGCCAATATATGTTCTTTTATTGTTGTTTTTTATTCTTCTGTACAGCACCTTGGTCCGCGATTTAGCTGTTTTAAACTTGCTTTTTAAATAAACTTTACTAACTTACTTACTAACAGATTGCCACTTCAGGTGTAGCTTTAACACAGAGAAAAACTAAGTGAAAAGTTATCAGCTGAAATAGCAGCAAACAACGCAAAGTGAATACAAGAAGAAAGTAGCATATTATTAAAAAATGGTCAGATTGTGCTCCAGCAGCCCAAGCCTACAGCAGCAACCCTGTTTGCTGAAACAGATAGGGAACTATGTTTATGTTGTTTATTTTTTGGTGATTCATTGTTCAGGTTTTAACATTGAAATACATTTGTTTTATTTATATTTAGGAAAGACAGAGTTTGAAATTTGTGCAATTTTACAAAGGTTACAGTTTGTTTCAGTGTAATGTCACACCATCACTCACAGAAATGTTGATTCTTTCTTAAAAATTCCGTGTGTCATTTAAAAAACAAAAATAACTATTTCGTAAGTTGATGCAGGTTGGACCTAGTTTTAGGCATGACCAGGAACAGGTGACCAGAGCTGATGGCATGTTAAGACTTTATTAATAAATCAAAAACTACATACAGCAAGGTCAGATGAGAAAGAACTGGAGAACTCACTGAAAACTGACTCAACACAGAGACACATAGGGAAAGAATAACTGAAAGTATTGCAGATAATCACAGTGTAAAACAAAAGAAGCTGGTGGGAAAAATAAAGAAAGGATGCCAGTAAGGGAGGAGCAGAGAATGACCAGAGAACCAGAACAGGCAATCAGAGTTGAGTATAGACAACTTGGCAAAAGAATTGGCAGAAGAAAAATAGGAGATGTGCAAGAACTGTGCTGAGAGGCAGTAGAGGAAAGGGAGAGGATCAATAGGCCCAAAGGACGGTACAAAATAGAACAAAAGAAACAGAATATGCTTTATCTAATAAAAACAATGACAAAGAAACAGTACTCAAAAGACCCTCAATGCACAATAAATTATAAATTAAAGAAGTAAACACACAAAGAGTATGATCAAAGCAGAAATATAAATGAAAACTAAAGTTGTAACATCTTAAGATCATAACATTAAAGTACCTTTCATGTAAGTATATTTGCATCCAGCAGGTGAAGTAAATACATGCATATGCTAAACGAAATGTTTAATATAACTTAAAAATCTTTGACAGGATGAGAATTTGTTTGTAGTAACTCTTTGGATAATTCCTTTTAGGGGTAAAAGCATGTGTGTCTAAATAAATATTTTCAAAACAAATCAACAAACACTTTTAACCTTGTAAACTAAAACTGGTCTACTTGTAGTCTAGAAATGATTATTGTCTGAAAAGCATTTATGTCATGATCTGTGTTTTTGGTTTGGTTCAGTTTTCTATATTAGTCTTGTTTTATTATTATTATCATTATTTATATTATTAGTTATCGTTTTCTTTAGGTTATTTTCTAGTTTGGTTTAGTCTTGGGTTTTGATCTTTTCTGTGTTCTCCAGTTCCCCCTGCTCTGTCCCTCTTCTCTATATGTTTTCCCTCATTATTGTCACTCACATCTGTTTGTAATCATCCAATCATCATCTCCCCCACTCCACCTCCTGCTCCTCAGTATTTAAGCCTGGTTTATTCATTCACTCACCGCTGGATCGTCTGTTCTCCTCCCGTCTCTCAGCTCCATCTCCTACCAGTCTCCTAGTAAGCCTTTCCACTTTGCTCGCTGGTTCTCTGTGCTTTTTTCCTCTCTGTGCTGTTTTTTTTCCCTCCATCATTATTTCTCCTCATGTCCCGTCCTTGTATGTACGTTTGGTTTTTGTTTTCTTGTAGCCTCCGGTTTCCTGTGTTTCCTCCCGCGTCTTTCTCTCCTCTGTTCCCTGTCTCAGTTATTTTCCTTCATGGTTCCTTGTTCTTTTGTTCTTAGTTTTATAAGTTATTCCTCATAGTCTAGCTTGTTCGTCGCCTCCTGTTTTCCTTGTGTTTATTACTATTATTATTATTATTTATTATTCTTATTGCTATTATTTCGTCTGTTAGTTTATTTCCCCTTCCCGTGTTCTTACGCTGGTTTGTTTATTTCGATTGTTTTGTTTATTCACGTTTGTAGTCCCTGCGTCCCGCTTCTGTTCTCTATTTGTTTAAGTTCCAGTTCCACGTTATTCCTGTTCCGTTTCCGCTTGCCTTGTTCTGGTTTATATTCTGTTCATTATTCTTCCCCACAATAAATGATTTATTCTCACAATTCCACCTCTACTCGAGTCATTGATCGCAACCTGACAATTTGTAACTTTATTTGCCAACATACACTCACCGGCCACTTTATTACGCATACCTGTCCAACTGCTTGTTAATGCAAATTCCTAATCAGCCAATCACATGCCAGCAACTCAATTTATTTAGGCATGTATACATGGTCAACATGATCAGCTGCAGTTCAAACCGAGCATTAGAATGGGGAAGAAAGGTGATTTAAGTAACTTTGAATGTGGCATGGTTGTTGGTGCTAGACGGGTGGGTCTGAGTATTTCAGAAACTGGTAATCTACTGGGATTTGTACCCACAACCCTCTCTGGGGTTCACAGAGAATGGTCCTGAAACAATTTTCAGTGAGTGGCATTTTGGTGGGAAAAAATGCCTTACTGATTCAAATAACCACTCATTACAACCAAGGTATCAACGGTTGAGGCTGGTGGTGGTGTAATGGTGTGGGGAATATTTTCTTGGCACTCTTTGGGCCCCTTAGTACCAATTGAGCATTGCTGCAACACCACAGCCTACCTGAGTATTGTTGCTGACCATGTCCACCCCTTTATGACCACAGTGTACTTCTCTTCTGATGGCTACTTCCAGCAGGATAATGCGCCATAGTCCATAGTCACCAGATCTCAATCCAATAGAGCGCCTTTGGGATGTGGTGGAACGGGAGATTCGCATCATGGATGTGCAGCCAACAAATCTGCAGCAACTGCATGATGCTATCATGTGAACATGGACCAAACTCTATGAGGAATGTTTCCAGTACCTTATTGAATCTATGCCACGAAGGATTAAGGCAGTTCTGAAGGCAAAAGGAGGTCCAACCTGGTACTAGCACTGTGTACCTAATAAAGTGGCCGATCAGTGTATATCACTGCATAAACCTATAAACTACATTTCTGTGGTTTTCCAAACTTGTAAAGTGTATGCAAAATTGATCTGTTAGCTAAAGTTAGTATTAGTATGCTAATACATTTACTGTTACCACATAAAGCACGGCTAGATTTGTTTCTCTGCCTCCTCTGTTTTCTGTCCCCTCAAACCCCTATTCGGTTTATGGGTAGATGGCTAACTGTATTGTGCCAGGTTCTGCTAGAAGTGTCTTGCTGTTAAAGGTGATTGTTTCCGCTCCACTGTCACTACATGCATGTTCAGTAAGAGGGATTGCTTTAAAGTCGACACAATGCATTGTGCGGTAGGAGACAACATCTGACATAAGCTGTACCTTTAATGCACACATTGCTGATCATATCTGTTTGTGTCCCTCCTAAACAGAATGTCTTTTCCTCACTGGCGCTCTCTCTAAACCATACAACATCACTGGTCTCAATTATGCCCTGTACAACTTTCCTTTTATTTTTGTCTATCCATTTTATCACACAATATTAGAAAGTAAATTTAAAAAACACTCTAAACAGAAAAATGTACAACAAATATTACAGGTTAAGAGCAGGATTTAATAACAATATGTAATTAAAGTAAAGTCAAAGATTAAATAACATCCTTTCAAGTCTTTTATGCACCGTTTTCATTTGGGTTCTTTTTGCACTAATTGCTGTATCAGTTCTGTGTGCATTTATGAATTTAGCAGATGCTTTTATCCAAAGCGACTTACAAAAGAGGTTTAAACACTTAACTACAGCACAATTTACAAATTGTATCTTACCTGCAGTATCCTGGAAGAAAGTTTAACATGCCATTCACCAACAACATTCAATTAAAACATATATTACCATAGATTGAGTGCTATATGCAATAAGGAAGTAATAAGTGCATTTAGAGCTTTCAGGGCACGAGATACTCTAGGAAGAGTTTGGAATTCAAGGATATCTTGAAGGTGGACAGAGAATCTAATGCTCTGATAGTGCATGTAAGAAGTGGCATGTAAACAACCAAACTGTTGCTTTGCTTTTGGGGTTTAAAGAAATGCTGTTTAATATCAACCTGTAACTTGTCAGCATTATTGGTTTGGCTGTCTTTTATCATCCTTCTGATAATTTTTATGAAGCTAAAGTCAAGTAAGTTTTCAGCCAAGCCAGTGATACAGTGTTTAGCAGAATTTGGTTCTGATGTGTGGGCAGGTGCCAAGTACTGCTGGAGATTGGAATCACAAGTGTCTTTGTAACTTGTAATGATCCTAAGGCTGCATTTGTCCTAGAGGCTTCTTTACAATTTTTGCTACTTTAAGTCCATCCACTCAATTGCTTCTTAAAATGCTTTTATACAACAGTTTGTGAATAAGCTTCTAAAAAGTTAATTTCATAGGTCATATATAATTTGTTTAGAATAGAACTGAAAAAAGACACAAACATGAAGTACAAATCAATAAAGCACTGGTGTTGCTTGTGAACTAAAGAACTTCTCATATATTTTAAGAGAGCTTTAGTTCACAATAACTGAACTGCTGGTATGAGGTAATTATCCCTTTAAACCATCCAAAACATTACTCTCTCAGAAAGTTTTTTTTTTTTCATAAATGAATTAAATGCATTTTTTGTGTTTGGAAATCCCTGTTGTCATCAAATATTTGCTTAAATGATATGAAAAATTGTTATATCTTTATTTTTTTAGGCTATAATCAAATTTTTAGTTTAAGGCTCAATACAGCTTGTCAAAAACCTTCAGTGACGAAATAGAAAACTTTAAAATGTAGAAATCTTAAGCAAACTGTATTTTCCATTTTCCCCCGCTAAGAAAAATGGATATTACAGAACTAATTTAGTTTAAAAAAAAATTCTGTTTTGCTAATATTTCCTATATTTTTCTTTATATATAAGAAACTTGGCAGTTTCTTTTGTATATTATGCTCGTCCCCTCATCCTTTTTTGCTATCCACATCTCTGTACAGAATTCAACACAGACCTGGCCATGGCTTGAGGCTGATGAAAGGTGGCGTTATGGCAATTCTCCAGCATCTTGAGCTCTCCCTGCATCTCCTACATCTTACTGAGTCCAAAAAGTTAACAAGCCCTGGCAGTCATCTGAATAACAGACCCGCTGCCCAGATTTGCCAGTTAGGCTGTTGCTGCGATGAAGTTGTAAACACTGGGGAATAATTGGGGGACAGGCCGGTGAGCAGCTTGATTTTTATCAGACATTTATTGATGCTGAGAGCGTTTTGAGTTGAAATGGGAAAGCATGAACTCATAACAAGGTAGACATGAGTAGTTGTCCATTGAGTGAGGCTGAAAGTGAAGCAATAACTGACATGCTGGTTTAACTTTATATTCTTTTTATGCCTTAAGAGGGATCTATCCATGTCTCCTTCTTACAACTGGTTTATTAAAAATGAAATTTGAAAAACACTGGTAATTACATTTGTCAACATATTTGAATAAGTGAGACTGTATAATAAATAGACCCTCTGTTGTCTGTATGTTGTTTTTCCTAATTATCTCCAAATTAATTATCTCCTAGTTGATTATTTCCTAATTAACATACCAGACAAACACTGGTGATATTTTTTACAGATGATTTTTTACTGGTTTAAAGTGCTTACTTTCTGCTTCTAGATTAGGATAAACTGAAACTTATAGTCAAGTCTAAACATGCCTCACTGTGGTGTCACTTGGATAAGATGAACTAAAAACAAAGACATGAGCTTATGCTTTAAAAATTGGGTCCACTGTCCCCTTCACTTTTTTCACTATTTATTGAACCCCTAGCAGCTGCCATCAGAGAAAGCAGAGATATAAAAGGAATTAAATTCCAAAATATTGAACATAACATAAGTCTCTATGTGGATGATGTATTACTTTTCTCCAGAATCCCCTGGTTTCTCTAAATAACACTATTGCGCTAATAAACAAATTCTCAGCACTTTCTCATTACTCATTTAACTGGTCAAAATATATAGCTCTGCCAGTTAATTGCAGTCCTCAGTATATGTTAACTAATATACTGAAGTCAGGAAACATCAGATGCCTGGGAATAAACATCTCGCCGGGGCTTTCAGAGCTGACAAAGCTAAATCACATTCAACTTTTAAAACTGATAGAAGACGATCTCATAAGGTGGAATCCCCTGTCTATATCACTCATGGGCAGAGTAGCCACCATAAAGATGATGGTCCTTCCTAAAGTAAATTACCTATTTTTAATGATTCTCACAAGACCATCCTCTGCTTAATTTAAGTCACCAGACTCCTGTATCTCCAAATTTTTATGAAAAGCAAACCACCGAGAATCAGCTTTAAAACTCTACAAAGTTAAAGATTGTGGTGGTTTAGAATTACCAAACTTTCAGCAGTATTTTCTAGCTAATAGATTGCAATACATCTCAGATTGTTTAAAAGTAACCCAAGAGATGAAGAATGGATGGATATAGAACAAACATTCTGTGATAATCTGGTAATCTGTGATTTACTATTTATTAGCCTGAGCATTAAACATCATAAATGCTTTAAAAGCATCAACATCAGCTCCTCTCTGACAGCCTGGTAGTGGTTTCTTAAAATAACCAAATCTTCACTGTTTCCATGTAAATTGACACCCATTTGGAACAATCCTGACATCCTGCTAAAAAAAAAAAAAAAGCTAAATTTGACAGTGTGAAAAAAAACAAAGGAATAAAGACTCTGGAACACATCGCTCAAAAAGGTAAATTTATTTATATATTTTAAATACTATATGGAATAAATAGCAACAGATTCTTAGAATACCAACAAATGAAGTCAGTAATTAATAAGAAATACATTGTTAAGCAACTAGATCTACAACTCCCTTGCAGGGTAGCAGAATTCTTAAACATCTGCTCCCCAAAATACCACTAAACAAATACAAACTATTATCCAAGATAGACAATTCTATTTTTTTTACAAATTAATTACCATACAGCTGCTGCATGTCTAACTGTCACCATCTTTAGAATGGGAGACGGACTTATCTTTAGAATCATATCACATTTTTTGGTTGCAAATATGCTGTAACACCTTTAGAATCCTAAGAAACTCCACTGTCTGCAAACTGTGGCATGCTTCCCTCCACATCCCTCCCCTACCATTTTTATAACATCCTAGTTATCAACATTTGGAGACAGAGGAGGGAGTGGAGGGGTCTTCCCGCGCCCCTGTATCCTTGGTGCTATCTGGGGTGAGGGGGGGGGATTGGTCTGCGGGCTTGGGGCCATGGAGACAGCGTCGGTGGGGGCACTTCTTCTCCCAGGGGCCGTTCAATGGGCTGCACCAGAGGCTGGTCCCCCCAACCACTAACCCCCATCCCTAGCAGTGCTGGGGACACGTTGGCCCTTCACTGTCCATCTCAGGTGTCGAGCGGGCTTTCTGCTGGATCCCGGCCCTGGCCCATGCTTGGGAAACCGGGGCCTGGCGGGACAGGTAGGGTGCTGCTCCGGGTACCTGGGGAGCTCTACTCCGTGGGCACGGGGGCTCTACCCTGGAACCCTCTGCAGTCCTCTGGGTGGGTGTGTGATGTTCCTGCGGTTGGCTGTCTGATCTCTGTGCTCTTGCATGGCCGGTGTCCTGGACCTTGTGCTCCCTCTGGGCTCCTGGAAGGGGGTGGCAGTGGCCCTATATACCCATGGTTGAGCATAATTTATATAAGACCTGCATTACAATTTCTGCATGCTCACGCACAATCACACACTATATCACAATACTTTAACTGTGCCGAACTGTCTATTAATAACATCAAGTTTGCCTGTTATGTATTTATGTATTTGTTTTTTGTGCTGCATACATTGCTGTCTTTGCTCTGCTTCCCGCTAATTATATCTCCAGAGGTATAATTCATTGCCATTTCACAGTTTCCCATTGATGCTGCAGGAGCGATCTGGTAGCACACAGTTTTTGGGCTCCTTTGTTTTGTTTGTTTATTCCTGCAATTGTTTGTTTGTTTGCTTGTTTCTACTTCAGTATCGATTTTTGGTCTGTGTATATGTTGCCTTTCACTCTGTGCACCCCCCAAAAGTCATCATAGATGAGAAAAATTACATTAATATTGCATGAGTTCTATGTAAGTGGTTGTAGTCAATGGTAGCAGGATGGCAATCAGTGAAGCACAGAGGTAATTCAAGTATTTAAAGGAAAATCGGTCAGTTTGGGGTGGTGTTCTATCTATACTGTTTTTCCAGTGAAACCCTCTACATCTTTCATTTTTATTTTATGTGGCAGACTAAGGTCTAAAAAGATCAACAAATTTAAACTTAACTAAATTTAGATGGACTTAGGAGCCAGAATTAAAGAACCTAAATAAACAAACATTATTTTACCACCACCTCAGTATAATGTGTTACTTTGTATAAACATAAAAACAATGAAATATGGTAAAATTTGTCAAATGTTCAAGGGGGATGAAACTTATTCATATACATTAGATTAATTGCCCTTTTTAATTAATAGATTCACAATTTTAGCAAACAAAAACACAATGTTAACATTTTACAGAGTATCCTAAGAAATTCTTTGTATTCTCAGATTTTCAGTGACCTTTGAAAAAAAGACCAAAAGAAACTTATTAAGGAATAAATCCGATTTCGGGCTGTAAAATCCGCTTTCCATACAATCTGATAAAATGTTCTTATCAGAAACTGCAATTTCTGAAGTTTTTGAAGATGCAAATTTTTTTATTTACTAAGTGAAATAAACAGGGTGGAATAATACAAAGGATTTATTTGGTACTGTAGGTCCTGATACATAATCTTATGCAGTATATATGATAATACAAAATATATACATTTTTTAATCTATTATTTTGTATGTTTTGTATTATATTTAACTGGTGATTGGACCCAGTTTATAACCATGTTCAATCTAGCATGGAAACATTGACCACTTATCATCTTAGAAATGCCACAATTGTGCTTCCTGTGTTTTTTTCACATGACACAATTGAAACAATTGCCTCATTTGTTCACAACGTGGAGTTTGAACTGC
>JAVLVB010000383.1:846248-878040 GCA_032876305.1 Orestias chungarensis
ACACACACACACACACACACACACACACACACACACACACACACACACACACACACACACACACACACACACACACACACACACACACACACACACAGATGAACTGCTTTGTTGCGATTAGTACAAGTTGTTACCATAACTCTATGTATCCTAAGGAACCCCAAACCTCAACATACCAGCGGTGTGACTCTCTATAAATGTGGGCATTGAGGTACTTAATGTTGGTTAATGGTCAGCATTTGGTACAAAATAATACTTTGCCCACTGCAACCGAATGAATCTCTGTTTTTTTATTTATGCAGTACAGTGGACATAGTATAAGATTAAGTCAGTCTAAAAAGGGTGTATGTGTCACATGAGAACTATGTTGAGATCATTATGTAATAAGATGTTTAAATAGCAGTCTGTCTTCAAGTTCAACAACCTTGTGAAAACCTTTAGTATACATGTCAAATACCTGGCTTGTAAAGCGCAAGAATCAATTCTTAATAAAGTGAAGGCATGTCTTTTCCCATTACCTGGACTTAAACTTTTTGCACAGTGAGTAACTTTACGTTGGTCCCTGAGGGGATTTATTGGCCAAACCTTTCCTGGACAGTTGTCAGGTCCCACTACAACCTCATTCTAGTCACTTTCCATTAGCACTTACACTACATTGCTTATCTTACTCTGCGTAGCATGTTGACAGAGCCAGAGGGTCACTGTGATTGGTGCTGCTCTCTTTCATGGCCCAGTAATTCTTTGAGCCTTTAGTTAATGTTCCTGGTAATGTCACAGCTACTTTTTCCCCCCTTTGCTATAATGATTGTCGGACCAGTGATCCAACATAAGCTTAGTGGGTGTTTCTGCAATTTGTTCACCCATAGGCCTGAGGTGGATGTATTATTTGAGCTTTTCCCTCCTAGGTGAGAACTTCTGTGGAATTATAGCACCAGGTCAAAGCAGTATGAACTAAGAGTAGGGTTTCATAGAAGAAATGGGACATATACAACAGGTCAGTATAGCATAAGTTAAAAATGTGTTGTCCTTGGAAAAAAGAAAACATATAATGGAGTGTTTTTTTAATAGAAGCAGTCCATCAAGGAAGGGGCAAAATATTGTAAAATATAACCCTCTTGAAACATTTATCCAGAACCTGCACATTATGTAAGTGCCTGGTGTGGAACATCCAGCAGTTCCCCCATATTATTTATTCTTACATCCGAAATGAGTAGCACCCTCACATCTAGAAGTTTGTAAATAAAATATTCAAATATCTCTGCCAGATTAAGTGTGTACATGCTTACAAGATGACTCCAACACACTGGTTTCTAAAGTAGCAAATGGAATATACATACATAAATGATTTTTGATTTAAAGCACCCTAAAGAGGAATTTCCATTAGGCGAAGTGTCGCTTCGCTGAGGCCATTAATCATCTCTTTCTCGAGGTAACTGGACACACTCGAGCCTTAACAGCTGTTGGGTTGGACCTAGTTTCACTGTGTGGCAGAGAGCACGCTGCCAGTCAGCCAGCACCCTCAGGGATTGCACTCTGCATCAGCAGGTTTGTGTGTGAGTGGGGGTGTATGTTTCTCATCTTGTAGAGCCTTCTTTTCCAACACAACACACCAAGTTATGAGAACCAATAAGTACAACTTCTGTTAGTGGGTAAGGCTCACAGTTACGATATGAAAATACATTGAAAATGATGGGTGACACACCTGCTGCAAGATGTGGTAAGACTTGCCTCTGCTCTAGAGACCAGAAGAGCGCATTGAAAGTTCAGTCAGTCAGTCAGTCAGCTGATCAGGAAGTATGTTTTTTTTTTTTTGCTTATCAGATCAAGTACAACAGACAGTACATTATCACAATGTCACAGCTGTGCTCTGATCCTGGTTCAGACCTTATTTGAAGTAAACAAAGCAACCGCTTGTCTCATAAACTGTAAATACTTTAGACTTCTAGTCTGAATACACAACCCTTTGCAAAACTATTTGTTACCCAAAAACTTTTTTCCCATTTTGTCATGTTGCAACCAGATGGAATTGAATGTTAGACACCAAAAGAAACAGGAGCATCTTCTAAAAAGTGTAAGGGATTTTCACACTTTTATTTTTATTTATTTAAAAAAAAAAAAATACATTTCTAAAAGTGTAAAATAAATTTTTATTACAAGCCTAAATTAATACTTTTGGCAAATGTCTTTTCTAGCATTGCACAAAACATACAAATTTTCTTTAAAAATCAGTCTAACCTCAACCAGATTAAAGAGTTGTAGAGTTTCTATAAACATCAGGTCTCAAGAGCACATTAATTCTTACTTAAGCATTTGGTCAGTTTTAGATGTGTCCTTGCTCTATGACAGCTGATTGAAATGGGGCCTGCTAAAAAAGAATCACTTGATCCAGGTGTGTTGAACTTAAGAAGGAAGTCCTACAGGAAACCAACCCTTGAGGATTGAATTTGGACAGCAGTGAGGCCAATACATTGCATTTTATTTGCATCAATGCCAGGGTCTTATTTGAACTGAGGATCTTTTTGCACATTTCTGTGGTGCCCCACTTCATGGGCTGACTGAAAACAGTACTTTTTTGGGTATCATAGAGGTATATACATAAACGTTTCTGATATGATAAAAATATGGAAAGGTCCTAGCAGCATAAATATTATAGCTTAGCATGAGGCACATCTTAACATTATGTGATGTGATGTACATTTAAGTCAGTACATTTAAGCTCCAAGTTTTTTTCTTAGAAACTAGAGGAACCCATCTTTGCCCCTTTCTTACATGAATAAAAATCCTACTTTGCTTGACTGAGCTAAGAGAGAGCATTGACCACAGTGCCAGAGGCAAAAAGTCAAGGTTTGTGAGCATACACACTTCACATGACATGTCTCTTTCTTATCTTGCTTTCTTCCGACTCTTTCACCTGGTGTTGTTCTCAATAGCATGGACATTTTCATTTCCTTTTTTTATTCTCAGTTGGGGGCTAAGGGATGGGTGGATGCTTGTTTTGTTATTATGCAAGATGACTCCACCTTTCCTGTAACATACCCTAGTGTTGCAAGGTCTTCATCTCAGGTTCTGTTAGGCAGTGGAGGAGATTTATTTCTAACTTTAGAAATAAAAAAGCCTGAACATGTATTCTTGACAAATTTACTTAAACTTTCTGCCTTTTTAGCTGATGTCATTCTGTGCTATTTGTGTTAGGAAAGTGAGGCAACCACAAGAATCCAGCACACCGTGCAGGAAACACAAGCATAGACAGAGGGCCCATTCTTACACAAAGTGGGCAGGGACTAAAACACGCTCTCATACACACACAGAAAAAGGAGGAGGAGGATGGAAAACACTGGTAGAGAAAGAGAGCGAAACAGGAAAAGAAAGTGAAGACTTGTCAAGATGTCTGGGTAAGGGGGACAAGAACCAAACAGAACAAAGCATAAACCGAATGGCAAACTGAAAAGAAGAAAAGTCTGAGCAGCTGACTGGATTAAACAGAAGGGGTGACCTGACCTGCTGCCACAGACGTGCCTGGAGGGTAAGGTGCTGCTTTCAAACACTTCTCGCATGCCAGTAACTTCTCTAAAACCGTTCTAAGTGGTTTTTTGAGTGTGTGAGTTGATTTTACAGAAAACTGATGTTTCTAACTCAGATACTCAGAAAGAAGAACCCAGTTGTTTTGACTATGTTCAGACTCAGCAGTATGTCTGACAGGTTGCAACAATGTGCTGATGAGTTTTTTCCTGCCTTTGACTTCTCCAGAATGTCAGTGACATAATTTACTGGTGTTTTCTTTATTTATTCATTTATTTTTAACAAAACCTTCCATTTAATGGTAGTATGAACTAAAAAACATATCTTTAAATGATCAAGTACATATATTGTACTTTACAAAGAAGGACAGCTTTCTTCACCTCTTTGTTCACAAATGCCCTCCAGATAATTTATTTCAATCAGATGGAACCAAGCCAAACAAATGTAATAATTCTGTATTCTTACTTCCCCTTAATATTACCTCACAACACCTAGGATTGCCAGGGAAAAAAATTATTACACTATTGGGTTTTTAACAACTCTTTTTTTTTTGTTTGCTTTTGACTTTAAGCCAGATATTTACAGACGAACAGATGAATATAAATCCTTAGAGGACCTGAAATTTTTACACATAGATTAACCAGACTTGTGGGGTTTCTTTTCCTTTTCTTTTACGTGATTTCTTTAGATTATTCAAGGATTTTGCAAAAGTAAGCAACACGTTTGAGAGGTTGTAATAACAGAAACCCCATAATGTCTCTTTTTAAAGAGCAAACCATTTAGTTATATTAATATAAATATTAGTAAACTAAAAATAGAAATAAATGTAACATTGAGATGATTGTTATGCAAAGCACATTCAAACATTTTGAAAAGATTCAGAAGTTGTGGAATTCAACTCGTGTTAATCATGGAAATACAACTCACACAGACAGGTTTAGGACATTGACAACAACTATCACAACCTCTGTGTGAACCAACTGCTTGTCTAGAGATGTCAGAAGCCTTTTACCTGGGTTAAGGAGAAGCACTTTACCTGTGCTCTGTTTTCATAAAGGGCAAGGAAAAGTTGCATTTTATTGAGAAGTGACGTTCCAAAGTCTGAGAAAACTGTAAGTTCTATGAAGTCTAGTTGGGGTCATTGCGTTCGATTGTATGATTAAAATAGAGTTTAAAAAAATATACAACCTGGACTGAGCCCATACGTGATGTATCCAAGCAATATTAAACATAACTTACTAAATACTACTACTTGTTGGTCTGATTTAGCTTTAGGGTACTATAAGAGACATACAGCACTCACAGACCTCTGACTCTGTACTCTGCTGGATCTGTGGTGTAACTTCCTCTTTTTTTAGCATTAATTTAATATCTTCCAGTTCTATTTTGTCACTCTTAAACGCAGGTTGAGTCAAGTCTAAATATTCTGGAAAGTGTGATTGATTGGAGCTGGTTATGGAGGGCCCTCATGCACATTTGTTCTGCAGTGAGCAACACTTGTTACGCTTCTAACTTCTGCACCTTAACTTCCTTCCTTCCTCTGCAGAGTAAACTACCTACTTCTTAGATTAATTTTAATAAATTAAGAAAGCATTATATAATCCATTCATATTTAGTTTTCTCTGTACTGTATACATTGTAAGCCTAATAAAAACGCCACAGAGCCTCTGCCTCACCATACAGCAACATCATGGATTTAATTTTGGCTCGGGTTATAAACCTAAACTCCAGTTTAAAAAGCCAAACTTGAGGGAGCATGTTTTAGCATTTAGCAAATCTACATGAGTTTGTGATTACTTGGTCACAAAAAACAGGAAATTTGTTTTTGATTTGTTGTCAAACAGTGAGAACAACTGTTAAATTTAAAGAAAAATGTCAAACAACACCATACCTATTCTTTGTGAATAAAGAGAGTTCTGCTCTCTTTATTCACAAAGAATAAATTCAAAGTTGATTTTATTGTTTCATTTTCTGCTCTTTTTTCCTATGTAAAGCACTTTGAATTGTCTTGTACACAAAAATGTTCTGTACAAATAAACTTGCCTTGCCTTGCCTTGCCTTGCTCTAACTGTGCGCTCATGGGCAAATCATTAAAGATTCCTGCAGTGCCTTCTGTCACTGCTCTTGCCTTTTAGGTCACACATGCTCCCTAAAAAGCAGTAGAGGGCCATTTCATTGCAATCATAACATTCTTCTCAGCCCTTTCCTGGCTTTGTGTGCTTCAAAAATGGCCTTTTCCTGTGTATTAGTGGCTCAAGGAGAGCACAGTGTCATGAGAAATTGAAGAGGCCACGTAAAGTCAAGGAACGACGTCTCAGCAAGATAACTGAACAACGTGATACAATAGGTTTAAAGGCCAGAGTTAGTTGAAAGTTTAACTATTGTGCTTCTTTTGACTAAATCAAAAACTCTCAAAAAATTCTCAAAGTAAATGCAGCATAAAGATTATTTATCTTTTTGTAAAAGCAAATGACTAAAGTCATGACCGAATGACCATTATACTATCCGTCCATTTAGTCTTATTGTTCTTTTTATCTTAGTGTAAATACAAACGACTCTTTGTAATTACTTTGTAATTATCTTTCCAGAACTGAACTGATGACTTATCCATTCCATTTTATGACTATACCCACTGATTCATCCTTTACTGTCTTCGCTGTGCAGCCAGACTAAACTCTGTCTTTCCCACAAACACATTACTATGGAACTCCACATTGTCATGCTCATAATGTGAGTAAGCTCCAATGTACACAACTGGGCTGCAATTCAACCAGATTCAACCCAACGATGTGTAACAGCAACCAGCTACAATAAAAGTTGAAGCACAGACAACAGCAGCACCTACTTGCATGGGAAGCTGAAGTTTCCAAAATTAGCACAATCTGTTTCCATCCAAGGCTATAATGAGTAAGTTGTGTTGTTAAGAAGGAAAGTCCCAAAGTGACAAATTACAGTGCTTTTACATTCAAATATAGGGTTTATAATGTGACAATGTGAGTTCAAAATCCCCTTAAGTCTCAGCATTAGAAATATTGTTAAGGGAAGTAATGGTTATTTCTCAGAAGTGACATCATTGGTTCAGAACGTTTGAAACTATGTGAGCTGTGCATCACATTTAGGTGTGAAAAGTATATATATGTATTTTCAACCATAGCAACAAAAGATTTATTGAAATAAATAAACTGACAGGGTAAAAAAGGTAAATACTATAGCAAAAACTGATCTAAAAGATTTTGACTTTATGTTTAATGTTTGGGAAACTGTTGTATGGTTAGAAACTTTAGTAAAAATGAAACCACTGTATGGACCCGCTGATGTTCTAATATGAGTTGGAACAGGTCTATACATCCAAAGTACTGATACCTTGCTTGATGACAATGGCATCACTGTGATTGAGTGCACAGCAACCTTCCCTTGACGCCAAAGACAATATATTTTTGGTGTTTTGAAAAAAACCCGATAGAAATCACAATTAAAAGAAATAAGCCCATTAAAAAATATTATTGTCAGTGTAATTAATTATGTAATACAGAGGGAATTTAAAGAAATAGATTTGTGTTTCAATAATTTGTTGAGATGTCCTTGTACAGTATATGAAATATTTCCTGTAAAATATAGGTAAAAGTAGGTACCCAAATATAATAACATAGATAATAATCCTTTTCTTTTTCCATGTCTGACTTTTAAAGTGTATCTGGCTTTGAGTTGTTTGAACTTACTGGAATATAGTGACATTCAAGCCTCTGGGACTAATTTATTAATTATTAATTTATATGTAAGTTAAACCTGTTTCATGGTTATTTTTTTCCTAATTTTACACAGACCAAATTTCATGACAAGCGCTAGTGTGCTACAGACGAGTTCAGTAAAAATACGCACATTAAACTATGTTAGTTTGATTCTAAATAAAAATTCTTAGGTAGCTTAAATATAATAGATCTATTGTCTTGTGGGCTGTTTGCTTGGCTATTTAGACAGTACTCTACCTAAAGCGAGTGATTTCCTGTTGAGTGCATGAACTGGGGTGGGTGGGGGATGGTTAGTGGCTCTATGCGAGTAAACTAATTTCACACATGAGGCGCAATGCATGGCGACAGCAAAGTGAAATCTATTTGTTCTCCTCTTGCAGGTGTGTCCTCTTCTCTTTCTCTCTATCAGGAGTGAGTAAATGTAAGAGAAAAATCTCTCCTTCCTGCAACCAGAATGCAAAGACCGTTAAAAGCGTTAGTGCATTTAAGGAGAACACTTGAGTGAAATGGTTTTTGAAACCATTAAAAAAAACGATTTAAGCAAAGATATTACCTTAAAGCTTCTGACTCGAGCTGTTTCGTTTACAAAAAGGTGGAACAGATCAAATGGAAGTATAAGTACAGGCCACTTCACAGATTTTCTTCTTTAGGGTGGCAGTTGTGTTTTGTTTTCGTCCTTTTTTGTGACAATTGTTTTTATACAGCTTTTAAAATTAGTCAAAAATAAGCTAATTAAAAATAAATCTCAGTTGTCAAACTGTCAAGGCAAAATAGATTTTAAACCAATAATAACCGATCATATACAGTAATAGGAACTTGTGAAGCCATTTGCATGAGCAGCTTTCCTTTTTGAATTTACTTGCATAAATTTTTCTATTTTTCTATTTTTGTACATAGCCACACTGGATGATTTTTAACATCATTCTCCTTTTTAAGGTCAAGTCACATCATTTTGATCAAATTTAAGTTTGAATTATAACCAGTCCATTCTAAAACTTTGGATTGTATATGTTTTCAGCTGTGTACTTGCGTGTACACTTTGGTTTGTGGTCTTGGTTCAGTGTAAGGTCACAAACAAATTATCTGATATTGTTTAACAGTTTTCTGTGAAAGAAAAAAAACAAAACATTTGTTCCAGACCATGCAGGTTATAAAGCAGAATATCAAACCAGACCATTACAGTACAATTCCCATGTCAGAATTTTAATTAGATGCTCGATTTGTCAGGTACTATGCTAGTATTTTCCAAAACTTTTGTCATGTGAAAGTTTTGTCTTTCTGAAACCAGTTTTGAAGTTCAGCTTTTTTCCATTATTTCCTCACACTCTTTGTGGTTTGCTGGAGTCCTAAACCTTAAAAATCGCTTTGTAAAAATTTCCAAACTGATGTCATTATTTTGTTTTTATCTGTTCCTGTCTTTGGATAGGTCAGGGCATGATGTTGTGCTTTAGGGATGTCCTGGCCTACGTAATCTTTAAAACAGAAAGGTTTGATTTTTGACTTCTTGATTTAAATCTTGAATTCTTGTAATAATCAGACCAGATTCTTTGGTGAAACTGAACAGAACAAATGTGGTGAATCACTGTTTAAAAGAGAAGCAATATTTATTTTCTCGTAACTTACTTAACAAACATAAGCGTTTATCGAAAAGTACTTTTTTATATGTACTTTGGATATTTAATCTAAAAAGGCTAAAACAGAAAAAAATCTGTAAGAAGACAAACTTTTTTGAGCACTGGCCATTCTGATAACTTCAGCAGGTCTCAGTCTGGTATTTCTCCCCTCCCTTTCTTAGTTTCCTCTGACACTTTGTCACACTCTCCATCTCAGTGGGACTCTTAGGAAGATTGGTTACCTCTGTCTCTCTCCTGCCTTTCCCAAGAAGCAATCCCTTGAAGGGATCTGCCCTGAATCCTGAATGACTCCTCTGCAATATTAATGAAAGAAAAGCTGAACAGAAAAAAATAAAAATTCTAAGCTGACATTGACAAGAGGAATGAGAGCAGGAGTGTAAATGTTACAGACAGAAAGATGGATTGGAGGCAGGGAAAAACCAAGAGGTTAGGAAGATAGGGCCATCTGAAAGCAAATATCTGTCTGTGTTAATTTTCTTTTTCCTTTGTTTGTTTCACAGCCTCAACAGTTCAGCAGCATAACAAAACCAAACCGAAAGTAAATGGGCAAGAGGACCTGAGAAAACAATTAGAGGAATGCTACCCTGCATAAACAAACTCAGCTTAAGATTTTTGTCCCCTTCTGGAACAAATCACAGAAGCAAGGTGATTTTCTATGGAAAACAGTCCCACAAACAGGAAGCATTTTTTTTCATTCTTTTTTTAACTACAAAAGATACACATTCATATGGTGAACTTCCACTGAGTAACATAAAAAGCACAGGTCTAAACAGATTCATCACGCAGAGTTGCGCCTCGGGGTAACTATCTCATCTGGGATCTTCATGAAGAATGAGGAGCATGTGAAGTTCATTGTCAAGTCACTTTAAGTCTTTATCCGGGTGGCTGATGGATTGGAGAGTTAAAAGGAATTTCAATTAGCTTTTAAAACTTAAGCAACCTACTCATATTCTTTTTTATCAAGCTATTGACATCTTATCTTTCTAAAGCGTTTCCTAAAATATTTTGGAAGTCCAACTGAAGTAACTCAGGTCTGCAGGACAAACATTATGGAAGGAAACTCTCAGAGTGTCGAGGATTTTTTCCGCTGGCTTTGGAATTTAACCGTGGAAAAGCACAACCAGGGCATCTACAACACTGTCTGCCTGGTCGTCCTGCTGGCGCTTCCTCTGCTGGTCTTCCTCACCGCTGCGGTCGTGTGCTGTCACTGGTGCTGCTGTCGCCACAAGGGGAGCTGCTGCTGCTATTGCTGTGGAGGTTCTTCGAGGTCAGCAACAAACAAGAAAAACATTTCGACAAACAATGACGACTTGTGGATATCTGTAAAGACTGGGCCTACAACACCTGATCGGGTCGCTATGGGAATGTTGTGAGGGTTAACTCTGTTTTTGAAACTACTTGATCTTGGGACAGTTCACGCAGTGGTGCTCATATGTAGTTGAAATTATGTAAAAAGCTAACTATTTTTGTGAAAAAGAATGAAGATATTGTTCAAATTAAATAACCTCACATTGTAGTGGGCTTAGACATGGCAGAGTCAAGTTTGGTTTTGTACATAAATAATCACCACTTTGTATTCACATGATCACAGTGTTTACATATTTTAGGAGCTTTTTTTAGTGTGCGGTACATAAAAGAAAACAATATGAAGACTGCTCATATACATATGCATAAATGAAAGCTTATCTGTGCTTGTATGCTGTGTATCTGTCAGTTAGAGAGGTGTACAATTATTTAGAGCACTTTGTTTTTAGAGTTCCCATGTGAGAATAAAAGAGAATAACTAAAGGCAAAAAAAACAGCAGTGATTTCTAAACAGGGCTTTCATTTCTGTTTTTGTGTTGCAGTTGTTTTAATTAATTTTAGTGCTCATAACAAATAGGTTTGTTCATACCTGAGATGCATAAAGGAAGTTGCCCAATTTTTTTTAGATAAGGAATAAGGGCACAAATTTGTCATGCGAAAGCAGTTTTAATTTTTATTTTTTACACCAAAATTAGACAGTATTTTAAGAAAATAAATAAATACACACACACACACACACACACACACACACACACACACACACACACACACACACACACACACACACACACACACACACACACACACACACACAGTTACATATATAAGTTGAAATGACAACTATTTTGTGTTAGTATTTTCTTCCCTTTTGTCTGTATTTTCTCAGCTATTGTAAAAACAACCTGAACCCTATGAGCCAATAAATAGACAAGCAGTTACTTTGAACTTTTGTAAAATCATTACACAGAATATCATCAACATATTCTCTATGGAGATTGTGAATGGGTCAAAGTTTTCCTTTTAATTATAACTAAGAAAACAAAATTTACATTGTCTATTATTACTTTTTACAGAAACCCTATTATTCCGTATAATTACTCAATTTAAAGTAGTTGTTGAATCTTCTATTTCAGCTAATTTGCTTAGAAACATAGAATAACATAATTAAAATCAGATGATAAATTTACCAAAACACAGTATGATTAAAAGTCTAACATGAAGCATTTTTAATCTTCAGCACTGATCATCCTAAGCAGTTTGGGTCACATGTAAGCAGCCATGTGATCTAAGTATGCGGTATGATAACAGGGCAAAATATTGTTTCTTCTCAAAACATTTGCATAAATATTACCTGCAAACAAAACAAACCTTAATTAGCTTCAGCTGAAAAGCAAACATGTTGATTTATTTACAATGTGAGTCTATAAATATTTAAAGCATCCAAAGCCATAAAGTAAATCGGTTTTTGAGTGATAGAAATTAGTTCAATCTTGCTACATTTCTCAAACATTTACAGTAAGATAATTGACGCTTTATCGAAACATAGACGATTTGTCTACATTTTTTTAAATCTTCACTTCCTGCCTATGCTATTGTCCTTATGAAAATCAGGTACCAAATTAAGCTCCATAGGCTTTATACTTTTGTCAATAATTTAAAAAAAACTCAGCTAGGTTATTTTATGTTTTCAGTTTAACATAGTTTCCTCTTTTCTTTCATTCCATTTCCAGTTGCCAGTCTGCAGAGGTTTATAAAAAAAATCACACAGAACAAGTAATATGCTGCAAAAGGTTATTTAATGCAATTTCAAAATGTTCCTGTGGTGTTTATTAACAATTACCTCAGAATTTGACGTGCATTTTTAGACCTTTCCATATTGTCACCAGCCGACCCTAACAAGAAAAGATGTGCAAGGCCAAAAAAAATGGAAACGTACAATTTTGTATTAAGAGCAGAAGTCTATCTTCAGGGAAAGAATGGCTGAATCAGGTGCTTTGCTGCCAAAATGTATTAAACTCTGTACTATGGCTAGAGTAATTTTCTTTAGCGTTTATTGAGCAAACTTTAGATGGATTTATGTTTCAGCATTATCCATGTCTTCACCAGACACAACAGTAAGCACATTTATAAGGTCAGGGGATTCTTAAGCTACCTGAAACAGGTAACCAAGAAACTATTTATATAATGAGGTCACATTACAAGTCTATTGGTCAGACTAAACAAGGGTCCACCCTTGTTTGCTCACCACAACGGGGGCTTTTTCAACCGTTAGTCAGATTGCAGATCATTAGAGAAGGTGCTGTAGACAAGGTTTATGAGGGAGACGCTTTACTGTAGTAAAAGAAAAGCAAAAACACCAAAGTTTTGCACCTCTGTCGGTAAAGTCCACCCTTCTTTGTTGTAACAAAAGGCTTTGCAAAGAAAATTACAAATGATTCTAATGATTTAGCGGACCTGTTTTGAGTTGTTCAAATTGAAATTAACTCATATGATGTTGAGACCTTTGTTGAGTTAATGTTTGCATAATAGTAGTGAAAACAATTAAACAGTTATCTACAGCTTGTTTCTATATGTGTTTTTTCTGTTTTTCATAATGGCCAGAATTTAAATAGTGTTTTTAGTTGCATTGCTGTTGTTTGATTTACAAACCGTAAAGTTAAAAAAATAGGGAACCAATTCTACGCCCGGTTTGAGAACCATGACACCCTTCACAGCACCAGACTCACACCTTCATCAGGAGAAGAGCCCCTTAGTGTGACTCCAGCTGAAGAGGATCAACCCCCGAAAAGCTGCTGGCCCAGACAACATCCCTGGACGGGTGCTGAGAGAGTGCGCGGATCAGCTCTCAGACGTGCTGGCGGACATCTTCAACGCCTCCCTCATCCAGGCAGCCGTCCCCAGGTACAGTTCTCTATGTTATGATTTGAATCTTTCAATTCTTAAGTGTTTAATCAAAATTAATGAGCACAGTGTGAGTTCAACATAAAGCCTTCTCGTCTTTGTTTTTTTTCTTCTCCACACTGCACACACCACCTCTTTAAACAAACACTCCCTTGTTTCCTAAACTGAGGTTGCATAAAAAAAAAAAAAACATCAACAAACATTTCAAACAGAGCCTTAAGGAAAGCGTCTGCCTCGCACAGGCAGACAAACGGCACATGTTGTCCTCTATATACAGGGGATACACCAATGGAGAGGAAGGGGACATAGGCCAGCTATTAACACTTCTGTTTATTCTTGCACTGAGCAAAACATTTACCTCCTAAAGCAATGGTAGGAACCAATCTCCTTAAAGTAATTTTCTTCCACTGTCTCAGACAGCCACTTGCATCAGTGACTCCTTTTGAGACGTTTCATTCCCAAGCTGAAATGGAATACAACCGCAAAAATAATTATTGTCACATTTTGTGTGGCTACTCTCTCAGACAGATGGATTACAACATTTGTCTTTCAAAAAAACACTGCAAAACTCCAGTGATTTAGTGTGCTTCTTATATCCTTTAGCTGTGTAAAATGTTTCCTGCTAAGGCAGCCAGCGCTCTCTTGTTGTCTATAGATTATGCGATAAAGGATTGAGAAATAGTTTCAAAACCAGACGGTGAACAGTCATCAGTTCGAGCAGGGGCAGTTACTTAAATCTGCTATGTTGAAAGTGCTCTTCTTTGGAAACTGTGATTCTATATGTAAAGGCAATCAGCTAAAAAGTCAGAGATTATGTTGTTTTCTGGCTTGTAGTAAAGTTTAAAGTACTAAACCTGAAAAACCCTGTTCTTGTTATCATTAGCGATTTAACCCCCAAGCATTAAGTTCCCATTGTACTTACACAGTAAAAAAAAAAGTTATTTTAGAGCAACTATGTGTTGACTAATGTATTTTATATTCCTCAGTGCTTCCTTCCAGTATAGTTGATGCTGATGATGAAACATGCAGCTTTAGCAAAACAAAACCCATCATTTAGTTGAGAATATGGGTAAAGGATTACACTGCAGCTAAAGTATGTACAGTTGCATTATAAGGAATCTTTGATTTATTTAATCAAGCTAGCTAAACAAAATCAGCGCCTGAGCATAAAACAAAAGCAGAGTTGCAACATGTACTACTTGCAATAAGCACAAATAAGCAGAGTAAAATCCTTTCCTTAAAAAATGTGTTCTACTTCTTTTAGCAAAACTGACTTCGTTAGGTGGAACCGATGCAACTTTGGTTGTTTATTAAATGAGAAAAGTACAAATACTCAGACACACACCTCTCTGCACATAAAAAGCTCAATTATATCACAGGTTTGGTAATCACCTTCTCCTAGGACCATTCCTGAAGCTTTAGTGCACCACACTCTAATAGACCCGGTAAAGATAAAGAAAACAGCAAAAAACTCAATTTAAAAAGAGATTTATTTTGTGTTAATGATGACACTACAATGAGAAGGGATTTATAATGTGAGTTTAAAAATATAATTAGTAAAGAAAGTATTAGCATTCAGGTTCTGATCTGAACATTTTCAAAAAACTCTGATTAAAAAGCGTTAAAACAAAACGGTTTGCAGCATTACAAAACATTTAAGGTCAAGCAACCGCAAATCCATCCTGGCAGATTGGCTGAAAGATTGATTTATGTGCTCTATGTCCTTGCCACATAAACTGTGTTTGTGTTAAGAAAATCTAATTAAGCAAAGTAGGAGCCAGAGCAACATTAATAGCTTTTGTCAGTTTTCCAGATTAAGAGAAGGGGTTTGGTCATTCAGTTCCAGAAAACGGTACAAACAAATGACAGTTTTATTGACATTTGATGTAGACACATCACATTGATTGATATGAGCTGTCCTCTATCATGTAAATGTAAAGCAGGATCAATTTGATTGATATGAGCTGACCTCTATCATGTACATGTAAAGCAGCATCAATTGGGCTCTTTGAGGCTGCAATCAGTTGATGTTTTCTGGCTGGTGTCATATCAGCCTATGTGATGTGACAGTGTTGGATGAACGGTGGCAGCATAATCAATAGTCAACAAATGATCCATTAATTAGACACACAAGTAATTGTATTGCCTTTTGGCAATGTTTTGAGGATATTCAGCTTCAAGTAAACTGGAGTGCTGCTATGGGTTTAAAAAAGGGTTAGGATGAATATAACACTAAAATATACAAAAAAAATGTATTTGGCAAAATCTTTTTTGGTTTATAGTAAGGTTGTCTAAAAAAAACACAAAAAAAGACACGCAATGTATTTAAACAGAATTTCAAGGCAGTTTTTTTGTTAACTATTTTCAAAAAATCACACTAAACCTGGGTTTTCTGATTTGGTTTAAAAAAAGTTACTATGGAATAATGTTAAATTGCATTAGTTATTCTCTTTTATTTTATTGTTTTTAAAACCATTGTACAAAAGTTGAAGCGGTATAAGTCTGTAAAATCCCCTTGTGGTCAGGCATATCTACATTTGTACAACAACACCAACATTTAGTGTGATGAAAGGTTGACTGCTTCTGTTGCAGTTTTCAGCTGCTTTCCTACTTGTGGGCGTTTGAGACTGTGCTTTTTTTCTTTCTGGCCATCAGTGCTCGCTTCTTTCTGCTGGACATTGCTCCCAGAGGTCGGATCTTCATCTCGGTGAAGTCGAGGGATACAAGGTGTCCCTTCCATGGCTCCCAGTTGACTCCCTAACAATAAAACAGCAAATCAGGAGAAAACAAGCACGGGGGGAGAGGATAGATAAAGGTAACAGCATTATAAGGAAAGAAAATCAGAGAGCAGACACAGAATCAGAGTCACAAGAAAAGAAACTGGCATGACAGACAAGCAGAACGAGGGAAAGTAATAAGTACTAGCCTTAGGGTCCACATTATGGGAGTACAACATTGCATTTTGGCAGCAAACACTGCAGTAGACATCTGCAGCAGCAATGGCACAGAGGGATGCCTGACAAGAGCAGAGAAATCCCTTGGCTTTCTCTAAAGTTCTCATCTCTCTAAGACACAACTGTCTTTTTTTTCTGCTATGAGCCTACCGACACACACTACTGCTTTAAAGGTGGTGCTTGAAATGTGTTTTCTTATACACTGATGATAGATTCCAGTCATTTTCTCCCAAAATTACAGAAACCAAACAATGAGAAGAGGACTGGGAGCAAGCTGTCCTAATTTTTGTCTGAGAAATAATGTGCTGAGCAATTCCTTTGTGTCTTTAAAAGAATGTTGTTGTAAAAGATCTATCAAAAAATCATATGATTTCTAATTGTTTTACATTGGTATAACTTTATAAACTGTATCATACATAAGCAGTATGCAGTAATTTTTGTTATTTAATTTACATGTTAGTAGTTAGATATATTTCACTCTTAGTTGTTATTGGTACTCCAAGTAAATGTGTGTAAAAGCATATCTTTTATACATTACAGTGGCATAAAATGCATTTTTTTTTTTTTTTTACAGATCCTGCAATGTCTAACAAGTCTGATACAGATTCAAAGCCTATGCCCAAACTAACATAGAAATGCTTCTACAGAAATAAAATCCACCCTCTACTAGGGCCATTTTAGTCTCCAGACCTGAATTCAGACAAAAACGTGTGAGGGGATCAGAAGAAAGCTGATTAAAGCAGAATTGAAAACTGTTTGGAGTCATTTAAAAAAAAAAAATATATAAAGATTTAATTTTGCATTCCACAAAGAGTTAAGAAATGCAGGGTCTACTCACCACACTGTGCGTCTTTTCACCCCATTTACCATTAAGGTTGGCCAAGTGACAGTTTTTATACCACCATGCTCCATTGTGGGACCTGGCACAGTTATTTAAGGAAATGTCATTATCTGAATCTATGGTGGTCCAGGGCCGGCCTTGGTGGTACGTCATAGCATCACCTAAAAAGCCATCAAGAAAAAGATTTCTGTTAATAGCTTACATAAGCCAATATTCACCTACATTCATCAAACATTTTTGGTCCTGTAGTTTGTTTCTTATCAAACTCTGGGTCATGTGCACAAAATGTCTAATTTTGTATGACTGGATTTGCAACATATTCAAATCCTATGTTTTATAAGCCACAATCTCTTTAAATATGGTGCCTAAATTACTGGAACCTTTCGAAACAAATATCTCACACACGGCTAAAATGTGTTTGCATAATGGTTGGTGTTCGCAGGTCTTCAAACCCCTCAATTACTGCCCCCCATCTGTCTTGTTTCTAAATCTGCAATCACATTCTCAGTATGCATCACTGTATGTGGGTGTTAGAAAGAAATTATAATTTATAAAAGCAGTGCTTCCAGTTCTCACATTACCAGTCTTTTATATGATGAGACCCACCTGCTGTCCCTCTGTATTTGCCAATAGTCAGCTTGAACTTCTGTCTAATCGGAGCAATCTTAAAGTTGTCATATACAGCGTAGACCCTCTCTGACCCGAGGCCCAAGTCGAACCTAAGCTCATATTGCATGGGGGTGTTGGTTAGCTCATATATCTTATCCAAACCTGTGGGAGTGGACAAACAATTGCAGAATTTAAAGGGAGTAAAGGATGCACAATTACAGCTCATATATGTTTTACATTCTGGAGAAACACCTCCCCTAACAAAATATATAATACCACACTGCTCACCAAGCCAGAACTCCTCTGTCATGTTGCCAAAGCCTGCTATGTACTGCCTCCAGCGTTTCATAAAGTCCAGATTGCCAGTGTTACGCCGCTGTAGTACCTGAAAGCAGCAAGACCAAGACTTTACTTATAGATGTTGAACAGGAAATAGGTTAAAATAAGAAACCACTCCTAGATTTAGTAGAAGTAAATTTCAATATCACATTCTCCATATTTTCCGTCCTACTAACCGGTAAAAATCTCAATGATGAAACATGAACAGTAACCTACAGTGAGAGAAATAAGGCTTCTTTGAGGTTTAGATGCCGTTCTCTGTTCTTTTGTGTATTGCTTGAAAAGTTGTTGACACAGTCATTTTGTGTGGATATTTGGTTCTCACTAATTTTATTATTTTTTTTACATTCTCTAAGCCTTAGTAGCGATGCATGCATGTAACTTTACTTCTATGAACGTATACTGATTTAGATAGGGACATGACAAGTTGCTTTTTAAGAAAGTGTACCCATGTTCCTGTTGTAAGGCATGTTTGATTTAAGTGAGTTTATTCAGTAAAATTCAATAAAATCTAGTCAATTACCAAAAATCTTGATTTATCATGGAAGTAATTTCAAATAAATAATGTGGTATACTTTCATAGGGCTGCATTGGTTTTTATTGCTTTTTACCCTTTAATAAACAATATCAGCATCATGTTTTCAATTTACTAACCTTTTCTTTGTCTAATATTTTTTTAAATGAGAGTTTTGAATCTAAGTTTGACAAAAGTGCAAATGTAAAAGCAGAGTCAGACAATAGATATATACCAGCCAGCCGCCTCCATCAGTGGTCATGTCACAGTAAACCTCTATTGGCTTGGATTGGTCATTATTAATGTACACAGTGTAGATGCCATTGTTTTTATTGCCATTCTTCATTATTTGTACACAGTCCATGGGGAAGGGGTACAGCACACCAACTAATGAAAGCGAAAAGAAGGTAAATCATAGTAATTAAAATTTTATCCACAGACAAACAGCAGAAAGTTCTTTTTTGGCAGAAAGATACTGACCTGTTTTGAAGAAAGTCTCCATCACCTTACTCCTCTTGCTACCCCTAAAGGCAGTAATGGTGACAATGTACCGCTTTCCTATCTCGAGGTTGGATATTGCGAAGCTCTCTATGCTGGCATCAACCTTCTTTTCAATAGTCTGATGAAACAAAAAAAAGACTGAGAATTATTTTACTGAACACTTTTATGTTTTGTATCATATGTACATTGATAAGGACCTTCTAAACAAGCCCATGATCAAATCGACTGCAGGTTTGACGAGATTTAATACCATTCATGGCAATCTTTTCGTTTTATATGTGGCCACAAGAGGTCAGCCTTTCAAAACACTTGAATATTGAATATTACTGTTTTCACAAGAAATTGGAATCAATTTCAAGATTAGAAAACAGATACAAAGTGTTCCCACACTCTGCTTCTAAGCAGTGCAGTTTAAACTATTCATCTGTACCACCACACATGTTCACTAAAAGATGTGCTTTTTTAAAAGTATAGATACATTTATTATATTGAAAATTACATATCCCAAGGATTTATTTCTATGTATCCAATTACTATGGCTTACAGCTACTGAAAGCCCAAAATTTAAACCATAATGAAAAGTTGAGGGGGAAAAAAAAGCTGCTAGAGGGGTTACCCACGTGTGGAGATTGTTAAGCAAAGGTCATTCGAAAATGTGGCATGATTCATAAGGTGCTAACCTAGAGCATATAGAAAACCTTAATCAAAAAAGTATCAAAAACAGGGTCTAAAACTTTTGCATCTCTTGATTTGGACAAAACTAAGAAATTTCTTACTTAGAAAAAGGAGAACAACTAGAGGACTATTGCTACGGAGGCAATAGTTCAGGGGTTCTGCAGTCCCCTTTAAAATGAAAGTCATTTTTGTATTCTATGTGAAATTTAGGATTGCAGAGCTTGGAGGAAGAGTGGACAGGCACAGAATGCATATAACACGGGGTCCAATGTTTAGTTCTCACAGCAACAATTTGGGAAGCCATGCCATCTGCTGGTGCCTATCAGTTGTTTTTTGTCATGTCCAAAGTCAATAAGGTGTCTTCTAGGAATGTTAGAGCACTTAGAGCTTACCTCTTGTGGCAAGCTTTATGAATGTACTGTTTTTATTTTCCTGTAGAAATTTGCACCATCACACACTTCTAAAATGATCCATGCTTAGAGGATGCTTTTACTGAAGTTCTAATCTGTTAAGATGTACCAGCACTCTAAAGCATGTAGTGATTAACTTTCTACTTTAGAAAATGTGTAGCAAACCTCACGGTTATGTACCTGCAGTTTTCCTTCTTCATCTCTATAGGTGAGAATATAACCATCGATGTCGGCCAAAGGAGGAACCCAAGTCATGGTAGCTGAATCTATCATCACATCTGCAGCCTTTAGATCCTTGGGGGAGTCGAGTTCTGTAGGCATGTTTGCAAGTTAGATAGAATTATAGGAAAGAAACATTATCTTTTTCCTTTAATTATCTGATAATGTCTATATTGTGCCATTTCTATTCAAGTGAATTCTCTTTGGATATAACTCCCGAAAAAAAAATATTTTACTTTTGATTGTTTCTGTAGGAGTACAGCTTTTCTGATCACTCCCTTTTTAGGTTTAAAGTAGGTTTTGTTTGGCTTTCAAGTCTTTCACCACATGCAGTGCCGCAGATATCTGCCTGCTCAGTTTTACTTGCAGATAAGCTCGCTGTTTTGCTTGCTCTTATTGAAATGCTTTGAAAATGTTATTTGAAACACATGCTGCAGTATTTTGTTTGATACAATGAGGTGAGCTAAAGCAGCGGGGGCTTTAACCTCCCATGGATCAAAATATTAAAGCAGGCGAAAGCATATGGAGCAAAACCATTCCAAACTATTTAGCATTTTTACTCCAGAAGCATTTAAAGTTCAAGCTAACTTTTGTATAAAAATGTTAAAATGGTTTTTACGTTGAAGGACAAATAGTAAAAAGTAGCCAACTGACCATCACTGATATACAATGTGGGACAAAATTATTATTTAAAATAAAGTGCTGTAAGTTTAAAACAATATTAACATTTTTGTTTGATGTTGCTGGCACTCAGCAAATAAATGTAAAAACACATGCTTTTATTCAACCCAGATGATTTTTGATTCAATAACATTTGAAGCCAGCACCACGCTGGTCTAAAGCCCCTGAAGGAATCAGACAATTTATGATAAAATGTTTATTATCTAAAATGCTGGCATTTATTGCCTAATTGAAAAAAAATATAGCTTTCACTTAAGGGTACCCAGAGATTTTACCGATCGTCAGGCGAATACAAAGGTGGCCTGTTTAAAGCTGCTCACATGTGCAGCCTCTTTTTATACTGACTTACGAGAGGAATCAGTAACCTGGCCCTTTCTGTGGGAAAATTGTTCATTTTCGTTTAGGAATTTTATAGTTTAATACATAACTGCTTGCAGGACCTAAAATCAGTAATTGCCATCTTGTTTACACACATTTCAAGTAAAGCTAAAATGATTTGAAAGCTCATGTTATTCCTTTGAAGAACAAAATCCACAGAAAACAATTGTCTAATAAACCTGATGTGAAAAAAAATAACTTTCATGTTAATTGGTATTACATGATGATTTGTAAGTGTAATACAAACAATTGTAGGTCTCTGGAGGCACAAGTGTAGATGTCATTTAGAACAACCCCCAAAACAGAGCCAGTTGTGTGACATCACAAGAGAAATTAGGCAAGATATCTGGGATAGAATTGTAAATCTTGCCATCTTTGACTCATTTACATTGACAGGTTCAAGTGCTATTTATGTCTTTACAATTATAAGCAACACAGGAATAATCCAGTGAATAATGTCCTTATTGAAATTGGCTTAAAAGGCTACTTGGCGTGAAGGAAGCCATAATGTCATAAGCAAATCAGATTACAATTTGCTGCTGAAACTAATCAAACCAAAAATCTGTGTCAGACATTCACTTCAGAACTTGGTTGTGGAACCAGGTCTATCTGTATTGTGTAAGGCTGTTTCGCATAACCACAATGATATGTTTAGGTTTACTGGGGGAGAACACTGGATATACGATGGAACTTTTCCGAACCAAAGCCGTAGAAGAGGGCAGGATTTGATATGTCACTCTAAACGATCTTCTGTCTCTCCACACCATCCCGCCTCATTTTGCAGAATTGCTTAACTTGGGATGAAGCTTTGGCATAACTATCCACCTCCTTCTGGTAGCGCACCTCCTCTACCACCAGCTACCAGCATTCAGCTGGAGTAGCCTTTTTGCCACGTGGATTTTGTGGCTCCTAAACCTAGGCCCCCCTCTGCCGTGCCATGCCTTAGGGTGAACTTTGCCATTGCCCCTGCTGCACATGGCTTTCATCTCCACCCTGTTAGAGGTTAGATCTCCTCTTCTGAGGAATGGATCACTCAGTTCTGTTAAGGTCAATTTAAGTCTAGGTTATGAATATTTGTACATCAGGCCTGATGCTGTCAAAATCCAATGCAATACAAATCATTGGTGATGCGGCATGCAGGTAGTCCAAGCCACTTTCTCACTAGCACCTCCACTAGTTTCTCCAGTTGACTAGGTTCTTGTCTGACTTGTTTTATGTGTTTGGAGTCTTGAGATACATGCCATATCATTAACCATGGCTTTTAACAGGCTTATGCAAGATTATTGGTATCAGCTTGTTGTTGATGTGATTGGAGAGCTGACTCTTAAAAATTGAGATACTGTGCAGTTTGCTTTGTCTTCATTTGTTCGTATTTGGTGTTTCTCTTGAATTTTTCCAGCAAACATTTGGTGAATGTGTTAGTTTTTGTTATAGTTGTCATGTCGTCTACGTAGCCCCTAATTGAAGAAAGCCGCTGGGCCTGTTTTTGATGTACACTTTCAACCCACCCATTGGAATGCTCCGATTATTAACTTGTCATGGTAAAGGCTAGTAGGTCGATGGTGCAACCTATTATGTCTATCTTCAAGGGCTGTAATGCAAAAATGGAGGTCCTTGAAAAAGTTACCATAAGCTTTGTGATGCCCTCAGTAAGTTTGAAAAATTTTGTCTGACTTGATTCGAGAATTAGAAATTGTTAAAATTGTTATTTCTTCTTTTTTTCTAAGTGTATAAATATCGGTTTTCAAACATACATGGTTTTAGTTCAAATGCAATTCTGTAATTGTTTATAACTATGATTTTACAAAGACTGAAAATTATGACTACAACCTCTTTATCTCTTAGTTTGTACTTTTTCCCTCTCTCTGCCTAAAAATAATTAAACCAGACTGAATCCTTAACTCTTTAGAGCGTTTGTTACCTAAAAATAACACTGAGAGCTAAGTTGTTCTGGGCATTCCACCCTGCTCTACCGTCAAAAACTATAATTACCTGTACTGATGAGATGAAAGGCACCCCTGGGAATTTAAGTAAAAGTGATACCAAACATAAGTTGTCAATTGATGAAAAAAACGCTGATGATTTTATCTTAGAAAGAACTAAGGAGGAGAAAGTAGTGGAATAGTGTCTTGATTTAGTCCTTTAAGGATACTGCTAAAACCAACTTTGATGGCTACGATGGCTGAGATGAGTTTCGTTTTGTATAAAAGATTCTAGGCAAAAGTTGTCTAACAAGACTAAAGAGCTCACTGATCTTTTGAACATCAAAAATTGAATTTTCTTTTGATGGGCGTCCCTATAAAAGCAAGTATGTTTGAAATTGCAAAATAATAGTTGTAATATCTTAAAAGTACGATCACAATGGGGTGAAAAGAAATCACAGGCCTAACTCAGGACATGTGTATCACTCCTCTGATACTCCATGGATTAACTAAAGAAGAGATAAAGCAATCATCATTAAGAAAAATATGCACAGTGCCGTGGAAAAGTGTTCAGATGCCTTGAATTTTTCACATATTCTTACACTACAATCAGAAACTATAAAACTAAAATCTCAAAAGTGCGCCATGCATTGATACTTTCCTTTTTGGCCATTATCAGACTCTCTGGAAAGTGTGCTGCCTAAAAATGTTTTAGGATTCTTTGGAGGAGGTGGAGAAACATCTGTAAAACAGACACCATTTGACTTGAAGACCACTCCAATCCTGCCATTATAAAAAATGGAGCAAGAAGTCCTTTTCTAAGAAAAAGCAAGAGCCCTTTCACTTGAGTTTGACTTATGTAGAGCAAACAACTATGGAAGGAGTTCTGTTCAAAACTAACTGCAAATCACCCTGAATGCAACATCCCAATAGTGAAACATAGTAGTAACTGTATAGTACTATGGGACTGCTTTTCCTCAGCAGTAACAAAGACGGCCCTCTAGGGTACTATGAGGGTCTCTGCAGACTCTGCTGTCAGTGCCAAATTAGCAACCACACTGGATGGTAGCAGCCTGGGACAATAATACCCCCAGACATTTATGGAGCCAAACACACAATAAATAATAAGTGTGTCCGATCATGAAACAGAAAAAAAATACGCTTTTTAAGGCTTGTTTTAGAACATAAAGTAGGAAGAGTTCTGGTGTTCTTACAGTGTACATAATTATATAGCGGGGACAATGCTACAAAGGAATTGCTCATGAAATCCTTGTGATGAGTCCTTCTGGTTAGTTTCTGCTAGCTTCTAAACAAGTGACAAGAGGCGCCAAAAGACTTAAGACTGTATGTAAGAATAGCAAAGTCAAAGTCCAGACCAAAACAGAAAATCTGCGACATGATATGATCTTATTAACTTTTGCTGTTTTGGGAAAAACCAGCTAAAGTTTACCATAAAAAAGCTGGGTATTTGCTTGAACAGGTGTTACTATAGGTGACTCAGGGTAATTGTTAGAACTTGCTTTTATTAAGTGTAACTTAGTAAAAAGGCTAAACATATAAAGTAGAAAAAGTGGAGGTAGGTGTTGCAAGGCATCAATTGAATATGATAGATGTTGTAGATAAATTAATAGACTGTGTTGATATTTTCTCAGTAAGTGCCAATGAGAAGACACATATAGAGTTTGACATAATTCATGAGTATGGTGACTACATTTTACACATATAATTAGTTTAGTCAGTAATGCATTTGTGTTAACAAGCATTCCAAATTATTGTCTGGTTAAAAAGAAAACAAATTACAGACCATTTGAATCCCTTAATGTTTCATACATGGAAATGATCAACAGAGAAATTGGCTAACAAATTCTGATATGTTGCACCTGTTTCCGCTTGTGTTGAGGAGGTCTTGCTGGTTTTGTTTCCCCTTACTTCTTTGATATACACAGTGTAGAGGAGAGCAGGCCGTAAACTACTCAGCGTACAAGAGGTACTATCAGGCCCCACAGTGATTTCTTTACTAGAGCCATCAGGAAAGGTTTAGATAAGGATATATCCATCTATTTCTGCTTGGACTGGATCCCAAGAAAGACCGAAGCTGGACTCGGTTTCATCTCGAGCTATGAGGTTATCTGGAGCATCCAGCTCTAAACGAAAATGTTGGTAGTATAATGTTATAAATAAATCAAACTCAAGATTCTGAAATTTAGTAAACAGAAATATTTCTTAATCCAAGCTGATCTAAAACATTGAACATTTAGTCTTTATTTCTCTGTTGTCATCATTGGTATTTAATTTTAAACAGTAAAATAAAATGGATTTTTATTTTTCTAGAGACTTTCACCTGTAATTTAGGCTTTCTGCAAGGTGGGTTTTATGTTTAATTTTGAAGGATTTTTTTTGTAAAATTATTTTCTTTGCTTAATCCAGCAATTCTTCATTGTGTCCAAGAGATTTTTGTCATGTGAAAAACTGAGAATAACAAAAACTTTCCAAATTTTACAAATTATGTAAAATCTATTAAAATGAAAACTGTCTAAGCTTGTGTTGAGATCTTCCTACTGGCATTGCTACCCCTGACAGCCGCAATGTAGCTAGTGTAGACGACTCCTGGCTTAAGGCCAGTGAGTACATAAAAACTATCAGATCCAACAGAGATTTCTTCCCCCGACCCATAGGAGCAACTATAGGTGAGCATGTAACCATCAATTTCTGCCTTGGTGGGATCCCAGTAAACTCTGGAGCTGGAGTCTGTCTCATCTTCCACCGAAAGATTAGAAGGAGCATCCAACTCTGTATAGGGAGTTACATGTAGTAGACATAACTTTAACTGCCACACGGCGGTCCAGACGAAGAGGAGGAGGCCTCAAAATCCTCTATGAGAGCGTGATAAAGGATGAAGGAGCGGGGCACCCAGCTACGCTCCTCGCGACCGTAACCCTCCCAGTCGACGAGGTACTACTGAACCAGACCACATCGACGGGCAGCCACGATCCTCCGGACATCGTAAGCCGATTGCCCATCAATGATACGGGCGGGCGGAGGGGAGTCAGCTGGAGTGCACAAAGTGCTGGTCTGAACAGGCTTTATTTGTGAGATGTGGAAGGTTGTATGGATCCTGAGACTGCTAGCAAGTCGGAGACGGACGGTGGAAGGGAAGGGCTAATGGCTGACTTGACGGTGTAAGGACCAATGTAACGGGGAGAGAGATTGCAGGAAACGGACTTGAGGGGGATATCTCGGGACGATAACCAGACCTGCTGACCGGGGGAATAGGTGGGAGCTTGGATGCGTCTCCGGTCAGCATATTTCTTGTTAAGGTTTGATGAACGTTCAAGAGCACCGATGGTACTTCTCCAGATGGAGCGGATACGGCAAAGGTGGTGTTGGACTAAAGTCACCGAGATATACCTCTCATCCTCAGGAAAAACAGGTGGCTGATAACCTAGGGAGATCTCGAACGGGGAAAAACCAGTGGCAGCAGAGACGTGTGAATTGTGGATGTTCCCAATCCAGGGGAGGTGCTGGTTCAAGTCGGCCTGGTGGGTAGATGCAAGGCAACGGAGAGCTGCATCGACCTCCTGGTTTAGCCGTTCTGTCTGACCGTTCGTCTGAGGGTGGTAACCGGACGTAAAACTTACTTTGGTCTGACAGAATTTCTATGGGGATGCCATGGAGCCGAAAAACGTGTTTTACCAGGAGGCGGGCAGTCTGAAAGGCAGTGGGCAGTTTGCACAGGGGAATGAGGTGACACAACTTAGAAAAACGGTCGATAATGGTCAGTATAGTGGTCATGCCTTGCGAAACGGGTAAACCTGTGATGAAGTCTGCAGCAATGTGGGACCGGAGACGTGTAGGGATCTGAAGGGGTTGAAGAACAGCGGATGGTGGTTTATTGCTGGACTGGTTTTTGGAACAGATGGGACGGCTTGGACATAATTACGGACGTCTTGATGTAGATTTGGCCACCAGAATCTGCAGGATATAAGGGCTATGGTCTGACTGGAACCAGGGTGGCAAGAGAAGCATGCTATATGGAACCATTGAATGACTCGTGAACGTACAGAGGAGGGAACATTAGTGGTTTTGTGAGGTGTAGTCCGGGGATCGGGTTCCAGTTGTTGTGCGTTCTTGACGATCCCCTCGATCTCCCAGGATACCGAGCCAACCACACAGTCAGGTGGGACGATGGGAGCGGGTTTGGAGTTAGTCTCATCTGACGAGAACTGACGGAAGAGTGCATCGGGCTTGAGGTTCTTGGATCCGGGTCTGTAAGAAATAGACAGGTTAAAACAGGAGAAGAACAAGGACCAGCGAGATTGACGTGGGTTAAGACGTTTGGCTGATTTGATGTACTCCAGGTTCTGGTGATCTGTGCAGACCAGCACTGAACAAGTATCACCCTCCAGCCAATTACGCCATTCCTCGAGGGCCAGTTTAATGGCTAGAAGTTCCTGGTCTCCCACGTCGTAATTCCTCTCAGCAGGGGAGATACATCGGGAGAAGAAGGCTAAGGGGTGCAGTTTGCTGTCCTCCTCTGATCTCTGGGAGAGGACTGCTCCAACTCCCAGGTCAGAGGCGTCCACTTCAAGGACAAACTGTCGAGAGGAGTCAGGTTGGATGAGGACGGGAGCTTGAGAAAAAACAGGTCTTTAGTTCGTTGAAGGCTTTGTTGGCTTCGGGAGTCCAGATGAAGGTTTTCATGGTAGAGGTGAGAGTGGTGAGTGGGGAAACTGTCCGACTATAGTACTGTATGAACCGGCGGTAAAACTTTGCGAACCCTAGGAAGCGTTGTAGCTGGAGTCTGGAGTCTGGAATGGGCAAATCGGTTACTGCTTGGATCTTGGTGGGGTCAGCTCAGATCTGCCCGCCCTCGAAGACGTACCCGAGGAAGGCTATTGAGGTTTTCTGGAACTTGCATTTTTCTGCTTTTATGGATAGGCGGTTATGGAGGAGGCGCTGAAGAACTTGGCGGACGTGGAACTTGTGCTCAGAGAGGGTTCTGGAAAACAGGGGTGTCCTACGGGTGTCTTGAAGGCGGTTTTCCACTCATCCCCCTGGCGTATGCGGACTAAATGGTAGGCTTTGCGGAGATACAGTTTAGTGAAGACTGTAGATTTTTGTAGTGACTCGAAGGCAGCAGTGATTAGGGGTAAAGGGTACCTGTTTTTGACGGTGATTTGGCAGAGTCAACTAAGGCAGAAAGGTTAAATGTATTGAGATTATTCTTTAAAGTAGCTGGAAGAAGAAGGCGAGGTCGTTCGGTGCTGATGGTTTGGTCCGTCTGTGGCCTCGTGTTCACAGAGGGACCCGATCGGGTAGCTGAGACTTGCCTTGTTTCAGGGACGGACAGTGTGCAATATAATGCCCGGGAGTACCACAGTAAAGGCACTCCCGGGACTGCATTCTCCGCTGCCGCTCCTCCGCTGTTAGGCGGGTTCGTCCGACCTGCATAGGTACCGGTCCTGGGGGCAGCGATCTGCGGGGTTCATGTAGGGCTCGAGAGGGAAGAAGATTAGCTTAGGCAGACAGAGACTGGACGGCAACGGGGGCCTGACTAGCAGATGCTCTGCGATTAGCTCTTAATCGGTCTCTTTCCCTCAGACGACCATCAACACAAGCAGCTAAAGATATATAATGATCCAATGAAGCGGGTTCATCAAATAGAGCCAACTCGTACTGAAACAAATCGTTTAGCGCATGGTAAAACGTATTTTTAAGGGATCGAGAGTCCAATTCAAGGCGGGCTGCAATAGTACGAAACTTTATGGCGAACTGACCTCGACCCCTGTTTCTTTTTTGTATCTTTCGGGACAGAGTAACAATATCGGTATCCTGCCCAAAAACCTCCATGAACTCATCTTTAAAGTCTAGATAAGACAGACTGTATTCAGGATATCGAGGAAAACGTGATAATTAATAAGTCTTTATCAGATTTTTTTTTTGATTTTTTTAATGACAGAACAAAACAAAAACAGGTTTATGTGATCATCTTGAATAATTCTTTTTTTTTAGCAAACACATAATTTAGAAAATAAAATTATTTTAAAAAATGGGTTTGCATTTGTACAAACATTATCTTTTCCTTGCATTTGCCACTCTCTTGTTTTTTTAAGTAGAGTTACTTTTTTTTTTACTATGCACCCTAACCCTAAGACATTGTACAAACTATGTTGGTAAACTGCACTTAGCAGTTAGTTGAATCTCACTAAAAGGTTAAAACAATTTCCTTGTATTTGGATATCTACTTTACTTTCATTTGAGTTACCTTGCAGCTGCTTTTCGAGTCCTACTGTCGAGATTGTGCTAACAGAAAAATAAATGTACCGATCCCTTGCTATATAAAAGTAAAAACCTTTTGATGTTATTGTGCAGCTGTTATTTTTAATCTACTTGGCTAGATAGGGTTAAGACCCAATGTTGGTCTGCTGACTGTCTCCAGAAATGTAAAGGCAAGCTGACAAAAACTGCTGCTAACACAGAAAGAGAAGACAAAAAAACATAAAATCCTGCAGCTAAAAGATCAAAGAAGATCATTGAAGCATTTCGGATAATATTTGCTGGAAATACACTTTCCTTATCTAGACTTCTCTTCATTGGCTATCACTATACATTATAAACATTAAAACATTGTTAATGTCATTCTATGATTTTTGTTGGCAATGTGAAAAAGCTGAGTTTCCTAAAAAAAAAAAATTTAGAAAACGGGAACAATGAATTAGACGTTGATGTTTTGTAGCTTACCATTGTTGGGGACCTAAATGTTAGCTTACAGAGCACAGCAGTAAGTCAAATCAAAACACTCATGAAAGGGGCCTCAGGGTCTCATTCAACGTTTACCTGTTTCAGCTTCTGTTGAACTCCTTCCACTGACTTTGTTTCCCCTGAAGGCCCATATGTAGACTGTGTGGAGGACCCCAGGCCTTAAACCCACCAGCCTGTATGAGGTGCTGTCACGGCCAACAAAGATGTCTGAACTGGAGCCTTCAGCTGATGTGTAGTTCAACATATAGCCTTCGATTTCCGCCTGGATTTTATCCCATGAGACAGTTGCAGTATCTTCAGTTACTTCAGTAGTGACAAGGCTTGCTGGAGCATCAATGTCTAAACAGATAAAATTACAAAAAAATGGCAACTTAAATGCATAGTAAAATATATATAGAATACGGTTTATATTTACGTAAAATACAAATTGGTGTGTGCTTTTTTTTGTGTTGCTTTTTTATATATAATGCTTCTAACTGTGTAGAAATAAAGCACTTCTTAAGAAATAACAAGTCCTTTTATATATTTACGAACCTTTTGTACATGCATGTGTATTTGGATAAAAAGTGTAAAATGTCTACTCTCTCACAATTTTATGTTTTTTTTTTTAGCAAAAACATTGAGAAATAAACAATAAAGCACAAATCTTTCACAGCCAGAGGAAGAGCGATGAGGAGACAAAGTCACGTTGGTTATAAATGAAAAGTTGAATCAGACACATTTTTCACTTGCAAAAGCAGATGAGAAATTACCTAATTTTGCATGAACAATGTTGTGAAAATGTACAGACAAGTATTTATTATTTACCAGTCAATCAGCTGCTGATGAGGTCGGACACAGGACAGACTGAGTATGGGTTTTAGAATGGAATAAATTGTGTATTGTCTTCAGTAACAGGTGTCAAAACAACAAGGTTCAACCATTATTTTCTGATTATTTTCCACCAAAATCTCTTTCTCAGGGCAACTTGAAATAAATAAACAAATAAGATGATCATCTATAGTGACAGAAATAGTGACACAGATGGAAACAAATAAGCTGGTTAAAGGGAAACTCTAAAACACTTTACCAGCATTGCTGCAACAGTGCAAAACTGATATTGCAGGGTTTGTCAAGATGTAACAACACAGCATTCTCAAATAATGTATGTGTCCCTTTAAATCACCAGGTAATGTTCTTCAAGCACTAAACCAAAAGTTTTTATCTTTTTATTTTATTTTTTAAACAATGCAGTAAAAGAGGGAAAAACCTGCTAAAGTTCATTAGAGTCAGTGGCATACAGCTCAACCAGTCATGATAAAGTTGATTTCGCTGAACTGTACTTCATGAGCAGCACAGGAAGTAAAACATAAAGTTTGTTTCTGAGAATCACTAGAGACATACAGAAGGTGAGGGGAAAGCAGCTTGTGTCCATCAGTAAGGATGGATTGGTAAGTTCTACTGAGAACTCCATGAAAGGGAAAAAAGCAGACAACAAAAAGAGGATGATAGAAAATAAAACATAACAGTCACAGAGGCATCATAAGAGAGGAAGATGTTAAAGCAATCATCGTGTTGGGATTATTCCTCTGTGTATGTGGCTTAGTCAAGGTCAGTCTGCAGTCAGTCTGCAGTCTGGAACTACGTATTTGATGATCCATCCACAACAAGAATGGACCTTTGCTTGTATTACAGGAAACTTAATGTAAAATTTCAAATTTTATAACATAATGAATGAAATTGTTCATGCTTTCAGGCCATGTTTTCCCTAAAGCCTGCATTTATGCAAGTTTAGTGCATTAATCTTTAGTTTTAGGTGGTTGCCTTCACTCTGACATTTTTTAACAAGTGCTGCAAGGACTCATTTTTTCTGAAGTTGTAGGTTCATGATGGATCCTCT
>JAVLVB010000383.1:894274-947723 GCA_032876305.1 Orestias chungarensis
TATGAGACTTGAAAGACATTTCCTGATCAAAAATAACACCAAGGTTCTTTACATTGTCACCAGATGCCAACCTGATTCTATCCAGGTCAAGTGGCTGACTAAGCAATTTCTTTTTTAGAGGTTCTGGTCCAAAGATAACAACTTCTGTCTTTTCAGAGTTCAAGAGCAGAAAGTTTAATGTCATCCACATTTTTATGTCTTCTAGACATGCCTGTAATCTACCAAACTGACTGGATTCATCAGGATTTATAGATAAATACAATTGTGTATCATCAGCATAACAGTGGAAATTAACACCATGCTGTCTGATGATTTTACCAATAGGGAGCATGTGTATAGTAAATAGAATTGGGCCAAGTACAGAACCATGTGGTACTCCACAAGTAACCTTACAATGCGGAGAAGATTTGTCATTTAGATGAACAAACTGGGATCTATCAGACAAATATGATTTAAACCAGCCTAGTGCTGTTCCCTTGATCCCCACAGTGTGTTCGAGCCTTTCAATGTGGATATTGTGATTGACTCTGTCAAAAGCAGCAGTGAGATCTAATAGAACTAGAATAGACACGAGCCCATTGTTTGAGGCCATGAGAATATCATTAGTAACTTTAACGAGAGCCGTCTCAGTGCTATGATGAGCTCTGAAACCTGACTGAAATTCTTCAAATAGGTCATTATTCATCAAATACTCTCTCAGTTGTTTAGCAACAAATTTTTCAAGGATTTTAGATAAAAAAGGAAGATTAGATATGGGTCTGTAATTTATTAAGTCTTCTTGATCAAGAGAAAGTTTCTTAAGTATGGGTTTTATTACAGCTACTTTAAGAGCCTCTGGTACATAGCCATTCACTAATGACAAATTAATTAATTAATCATCTCGAAAATGGGGGTAATAATAATAGGAAATACTTCTTTAAACAATTTTGGCGGGATTGGATCCAACATACAAGTTGAAGGCTTAGATGAAGAAAATATTTTTGAAAGCTCAGAAGGCTCAACTGGAACAAAACACTTCAAACAGAGATCCAGAGCCACATTCAGTACCTCATTGCTTACTGAGGTAGTAGTTATGTTTGGTAGGATGCCATCAATTTTAGTTTTAATAGATTCAATTTTATCAATAAAGAATTGCATAAAGTCATTACAGCTAAGAGTTGGAGGAATGGGTGATATAACAGAGTTTTCATTTCTCGTAAGTTTAGCAACTGTATTAAAAAGAAACCTAGGATTGTTCTTATTCTCCTCTATTAGTAAAGTAAAATATGCAGATCCAGCTTGGCGCAGGGTCCTTTTATACAGAAGCACGCTGTTTTTCCAGGATAAATACGACTCCTCTAAAAGCGAAAACCGCCATTTGTTCTCCAATTTCCTGGTGTTTCCCTTCAAGTACGAAGTTCTGAAATAACCCAGGGGGCCAACCTCCTATGAGTAATCACTTCCCTTTTTATGGGGGCTACGTTGTCTAATGTTGTACGCAATGAGGACGTAATACTATGAACAACAGCATCAATCTGTGTAGGGCATGAAATTAATTTGTTGCCATCCACTTCGTTTCTCTGAAATACTGAAGAAATTAGAGGTGGAATGGATTCTTTGAAGGCTCTAACTGCACTGTCCGATAGACACCTACTATAAAGACATTTTCTTTCAGATTTTAAGTACTTTAAGTTTTAAGTTTTAAGGAGTTCTAAACTACGACGCTGCTTCCTGGTCTGGACCCTGGTTTGTCAGTAATTTGGTGAGTTAATAAATTCGGCCATATTTCTAGAAAGAAGAGCGGCTCCGTCCAAAGTTGGATGGATGCCGTCTCTCCGGATCAGACCAGGTTTTCCCCAAAAGGTTTTCCAATTATCAATGTAACCCACACCGTTTTCTGGACACAACCTAGATAACCAGCGGTTGAATGACAACATGCGACTAAACATGTCGTCACTGGTCTGATCAGGCAGGGGACCAGAGAAAACTACATAGTCCGACATTGTTTTTGCAAACTCACCGACCGAAGCAACACTAATTTTAGTGACCTCCGATTGGCGTAACCGGTAGTCATTACCGCCAGCGTGAATAACAATCTTACTGTATTTACGATTATCCTTAGCCAGCAGTTTGAGGTATGATTTTATGTCGCCTGTTCTGGCCCCTGGCAAACATTTGACTATGGAGCTCTGGATCTGCAGAGGAGGACAGGTTTTACGGAAACTGGATGATAAGGAAAATAAAGACTAAGTAGAAACTCTGGTGTGACATGGCTGAGTATGTGTAGAAAAAAAATAGCATCTAGTTTTACATTCTTAGAGCCTTGATGGTAGGAAATGGACATGTTAATGAGTAAAAAAACGGCTATTTGGAATGGCATGGATGAATGTGTTTAGCACACTGTAAATAAGATAAATTCTTATGGTTGGTCCAAACCATCACGATGATCACGGTGAATATTTAATCCCAGGAAACTTGAGCCATGATGTTGTTTTATATACGTTTTCCATTAAAAAGCAGCCCGAATTTGAGCAGTCATCATTTTGCCTAAGATTGTTTTGATCTGAACTATGAAATTTGTAACATGAAACCTTGAATAGGCTTCCACCCAAAAAGCTAAATAACATGCTTTAAAATCCGTGTGCCTGCAAAAGGTCATTTTGGGCTTTATTTAAATACTTAGTAAAAACATTTTAAGTCGTGCAAACTTCTATGATGACCTTGTGTGGTCTGTAAGACATATCTCATATGAAAAATACATCAAATAGACATTGGTGATGATCTGTTTGTTGTCAATTAAAAGCTGCATATGAGACACACTGGACGTTAGTTGACTTTAGTCAAATATCTTGCAATTGCTAAGTATTGCCCAGAATAACTTAACTTTAGGCAAAATAAAATTATTTTGATGTTGAGATGTGGCGTTATATAAAAAACTTCCCTAAGATAATTTTTTATAATTTGACAAAAAAAAAAACAGATACCATTTATTCATAAAAATAAAAAAAATGTATTCCGAAAACCTAGATTTTCATAGATACGTTTTGTTGAGCATAAGATAGGAAAGCATCTGGAGAAGTTTATAATGGGCTCAGAAATGAGCCAAGAATAATGATTTAAAACAGCAATCGGCCAGAAAATAAAAATGTCAACAGTTGCACATAAATTCAACTCATCTTTCATCCACCATTCAGAGCATATCTTTTGGAAATATTACAGTATTTTCCACCAGTTAAATACTAATTGTTTTCCTCTATTTGCAAATGAATTCTGAAAATGGTAATTTCCCTTATTTATGGACACCACACATGTGTATTTAGCACAATGAGTCTAAATTTTTCCAGTTTGTCATTGTTGACCTTTGCGTGTTATTTGATGATTCTATATGGAAGTAAATCTGTTCCATCAGATATTGAAATTTATAAGTCTTTGAATTTTAAACAGTGAAATTTTGAGCACTGTATTAACATATGTGAATTTTAAGTACTGAGTTTTTTAGATCTGAAATGAACTCGTCAGTTTTTTTAAGATAATTTTTCTGGAGGGAATGAATAAAGGTATAAAAGGTTGTTGAACTACAAAGATGAAGTGAATAAAAACTTGAGAATGTACAGATCATACAAGAATTTGAAAGTCCTTGTTTATCTGTCTGACAGTAGCTATATGAAAGACACAATACTACAGTCAAGAACAATGTCCAAAGCTCCTCCAGACAAAAGGTCTCTGTCACCATGTTTATTGCTCGCGGCCAAGGTTTGTCCCAGATCATTTTCTTGTTTTTCTTAGGGAACATTGAGCTTTGGCTGTCCACATAATACGCAAAAGGCTGAAACTGACAGAAAATGTCCTTGAGTAAGAAAAAGGAGAAATGAAACCACGAGTGCAGAGAGGAAATGACATGCACTGATAAATGTGTGGAAGTCACGGTTTTGGTGATGGATTTAAAGGAGTAACCTAAAGTTAAAAACAGCCAAAGCCCAAAGATAGAAAAACATGCCTTTGTCTTCCCTCAAAATACAAAGTTCACACGTTTATAGGCTAACCAAGTTTAATTTTTGTTGTCTGGGCTATTTAAAGACAACGACTTACAAGTGACTCATTACACATTTGACATGAATATGTCTAATTTTGACAGATATTCAATGAATTATTGATATCCTGAACATTATAGCTTTATATCTCAATGAGCAAAGCTTCTTAAACTATTTTAAATTACAATAGAAGCTTTCTGAACCACTACAAAGTTACTAGACTTAAGTATCTGTTGTTAAAATGTTTTAAAAAAGATGGGAGCAACATATTTTTTATTTATTTCAAAAAGATATTTGGACAAACACGGTAAGAGAATCATTGGTGAATTTCAGCTGATGCAGAAAACAGAGCTGATTTAGATAAATGTTGTTAGACATTGTACTGAAAGAAAACAGGGTATGGTTGAAAAGAGTGTCCACAGACCCAAAGTGTCACTCTGAAACTGGGGAGGTCTGCATAGAAGCAACATGGTTTTTTGGCAAGACAAAGCTCACTTTGGCCTATAATTATTCCTTCTTGAAAGTAATTTCTACATGTTTAATCAACGTGCAGTTATGGCTAGTAAAAATGTTTGTTGAAAACATCTGGGGCTTTTTTCGGTTTGTTTATTTTTATTTTTTTGATAAGGGCAGAACAAGGACTTAGACCATCTGTGTACAGTATGTGACAGTATGCATTTAAAACCTCAAGCAGCAATAGAAAAAAAAAAACTCTGAAAGTAAACTTTTAATCAGTATTGAAAGAACATATATTGATATAAAACCTTTGGGAGCTTTGAAATGTTATTGTTTGTTGTTTGTGTTCCTAGAGAAAAAAATGTTCCATAAAAGCTAAAAACTGTACTGTTTTATACATACACCCTAAACTTTATTTTACATTAAATGCACATTTATTTTTTTATTTTTTGTTTTGTTTTTATTTGCAACTACAGCCTTAGAAAGTGAGGCAAAATATGAATATGCCCTATCCTTTGTTTACTAGTTCTGTCCTGAACTTCTGCTATTGTCTGTTTTAATTTGTATTAATTTGTCCTTCCTATCCTATCCTATCCTATCCTATCCTATCTTATCCTATGATATCCCGTCCAGTCCAATCTGCAGCTTGCTGGCAGAACATGGAAAGTAAAATGATAATAAAAAGCAGCTGAGAGCAATTATTGTCTGAGAGTGGGGTTTATATCTTCATGATCCTGTCTGCCTTCTGTTACCACAAAGACCACAAGGAGACCTCGACGAGGACCTAATTTTAAATCATTGTAACTCTTTTCTCTGACTAGGACTGTGGATAAAACTATCAAAAATGTAATAATAAAGCAAATATAACTTTGTATAAACGTACAAAAATAAAGTCTGTTTTTATAGGGTTTTTTTCTACTAAAATAACAGGTTTATTGAAAACAAATGAAAAGCATCCCCTTCCTGAGTGTTTTGATGTTTCCATGAGAACACATTTTATGAGTTATCAACACAAGGTTGGAAGTCCTTCTCTCTTTGCCTCCTTCTTTCCATCCTTCTGCACAGCTGAAATCCCACATCTGTGGCTCATTTTAAGAGGGCTCCTCTGTTTCCCCTGAGCCAGCACAGTAGCATTATAAATAGTAAATGTACCAGATCAACGGTCCGCTAAGGATACTTAGCTTGCCAGCAAAAATTGTATTTAATTAGACTTTTATCATTATGTGAAAATTATGACTGGCCACTTTGTTGAAATACAAACCTGATTTTGGAGCTAGTAAGCTTATTTATAGGAGGCACTGATTATGGCTTCAGTAGGCTTTTATTGGTACCTAAGAGGAATTTGGTCTGCTTTGATTGGACATGGTATATATAACTCCATTCTAAACCACAAAATACTTGCAGAATTAATTTTTGCAGAAGGGAAAATTTCAATATGTACTGGCATTTATCAATATTTATCAGACATTGAGATTTATAGATATTTTGCTGGAAGATAATGCTGTCATTCAAACTAACTAATTCAAAAACACCCTAGTCCATTGATATTGTTAAAATAACCTTTTAACCCCTATACAGTGGTGTAGACTAGTCATCAAAACTGTTTGAAAAGAGTTGTTTCTAAAGTAAATAAAAGGTATAGAAAAATGAATAAAGGTCTTTAAAATGTCCTGTTGACAAGTAATATTTCAAATACAGGACAAATAAGTCTGCAAATACACTTGGTATAATAAATGTAACTATACTGCGCAAAATCTAGAACCTGACCTTCTAAAATTGTCAGACATGTACAACTTAGCTTAGTCAAAAGTGCAAAGTTATTAATAGGAAAAAAAATTGTTTAAATCAAAGAATAACAGTTGTTACAAAAATAAATACAAATTTTAAAGTTTATTGTCTTACCTTAATAGGACTCACTAGGTTTTTTACACCTCTGTCTCTGGTCTGAATGTCACTCCCCAGATCTGTCCCTCTACTACCTGACAGGCCAGAGCTACTGATCATAGGTCTGAAGGTCTCTACTCTATTCTCTCTCTCTCTCTCTCTCTCTCTCTCTCTCTCTCTCTCTCTCTCTCTCTCTCTCTCTTACTCTGGATAGTCAATTTGCAGATAATCTCAATGGTGTCATTTTTTTAAGTTAGTAATATGTGTTTTTAATTGTAGTTAAAAAAAAGGATTTTAACTTAAAACAATTGAAGTTGATGTCAATACAAATCCAGATTTGTTTCAAATCAATCAATCAATCTAATCATTCAGGATCAGGATCACTTGATGTTTCAGGACAAAACAGTCCTCTGTGCAATCTTTATGTTTGACAGATTTCATTTTTAATTTTATTTTTTTGGAAAAAGCGCACACTGAATGCACATGTGTCTTACATTATTTCGAGTGGAAACTACCACCACTAATCACCTTCTGAGAACCCATCAAAATCAAAATCCCTTTAGAAGACAGACATGCATGCAAGGAAGATGGATTTCCTTAAAGAACAGAAGTAAAATGTAACGTAAGCCTATCCTAAGAAAATTGCATCTGTATGACAAACCTTTAAAGTTAAAAATGACTGTATTCACAGCATCTGTCTATTAAAGAAATGTAAAGTAGGTCTTAGAATAATTGGTACTGTCAGCCGTTCTTATCATGTTGCTGGGGCTTTTTATTGCATTCCCACATCAAACTATGATTTAAATTTTAGTTAAATTAACTGTCAAAATAGCCCATGACTCAATGCTGAAATATTGATGTAGACTTAGGTATTATGACTACACTTAAGCTGAAGGGTTATAATATCAGTTCTATTAAGTCATGTTCTTAATCTAATATCAATGTGCATCAGGTGTCTGTCTGTAATCATTTAGAACTAACTTAAAAAATGATCTGTTAAGTTAAGATCTTCATATTTCTATGCAAACACCAGTTACTTTAGCCTTTAGTTTTTTTTCTCTGGAAAAAACTAACAAAAAAAAAACAGGGAAATATTTTCTTTGTTTTTAGTAACCAAATCCATAGTCACTGATAAATTTGTTTAGCTAGCTACGTTTAGTGTTGGACTGACACTATGCCAACTAGTGCAAATGATCTTAAAGGAAAAATTGTTATTATTGTTAAATTAAATTAAACATGCAAATATTTAATAATTGGAGTTTAATTGGAATAATAAGTTTGGGCAAGGATCTGTGCTAACAAAGCGTTTAATTCTTTGGATAGTTTGTATTTAATGAACTTGTGCTTTACACATTTTTTGCGAGTGTTCTCCATTTGAAGCTGGTCTGGTCAGTTCCGCTTGATTTAATCTATCTAAACATTGTTTGGCTAATCACATTCACAATGACTTGGATCTCGCCAATGTTTATACTTTTGTGATACATATTCCATCAAAACTGGATGTTTTACATACGACCACATGATCCAAAGTCTGGCCCTGCAAAGTCGGGCTAGATTTAATTCTAAAAGATATCCTGCATATCGCAGTTACTGTATTTTCTTATCAGGTTTTATGAAATGTGTGTCAGACATAATCATACAACATTTGTATTTATTTTGTAAGCAGATTATATGAGTCTAAAAAGCAAGTCTGCGTTAAGCTTTTTTCATGGAATGACTCAATTTTAGTGTACTTTCCCTTATAGCCCAAGCAAATAGCATTTAAAAAATATTTTACTAGTATATATCATTGTTAATATTCAAAATGGTTTTGTTTTGCAGACTAGTTATCAGTTGTTACGTTGAGTAACATGAACTTAAAGCATTTTCTCAAATGAATAAGTGAAATTGGGGAGGCGTGGGTGGGGTTACTGCTGTGCTGTACAAGAACTTAGCACACATTTTCACTTTGAACAATTTCTATTATACTCTTGTTCTCTTTTTGAGTCTGAAATCTTGTTATATGTATATATAGCTAAAAAGTACTAAGGTAACACTCAAATAACAGATCCTAAATCTGAATGAATGAAATTGTCTCATTGAATACTTAGTTCTGTACAAAGTTGGAATGTACCAATAGGAAAAGAAAAACACAAAAAAAACACACAAATCAATAGAAATCAGATGTATTGCCAATGGAGGCCTGGATATGGAGTCACACAGAGAGTCAAAGTGGAAAATCACACTAAAGGCTGATTCAACTTTGATGTAATGTCCCTAAAACAAATCAGTCAAGCTACCTCTGGCAAGCACATGGAGGCCCCCAAAAGAAATGCCACCCCACTACCATTACTGACCAACTGCTAACCGGTCTTGCTGAAGGATGTTGCGGGCAGCAGATCGCTCTCCACGGCGTATCCAGACTCCGTCGCGTCTGTCACATGTGCTTAGTGTGGACCTGTTTTTTAATCTGAAGAGCAAAGGGCGCCAGTGGTGAATTTGCCAACCCTGGTGTTCTCTGGAAAATACCAAGCGTCCTGCTGGGTGTTGGGCTGTGAGCACAGTCCCCCCATTTGTGAACCTCAGGCCCTCATACCATATTCTTGGAGTCGGTTTCTAACCGTTTGAGCAGACACATGGACATTTGTGGCTTGCTGGAGGTCATTTTGCGGGGCTCTGGAATTTCTCCTCCTGTTCCCCCTCGCACAAAGGCGGAGGTGGCAGTCCTGCTACTAGGTTGTTCCCCTCCTACGGCCTTCTCCGCATCTCCTGGTGTACTGGCCTGTCTCCTGGTAGCATGGGTACTGAGAAGTGGTTTGTGCTCTCCACCTGCAGAACTGCTCATTTATTGAGTGTGTCTTGCTAATTGCCAAAGATTTCCACATGCTGTCAATTCCATTTGCACAACAGCATGTGAAATTGATTGTCAATTGACAAAGAGTGTTGCTTCCTAAGTCTACAGTTTGATTTGAAATAAGTTTTATTTACAGGGAAGGAGCAGGAAACAAGCAAGAGATATGAAGATATAATTTAGGAAAATACTTATACAAGATGAAAAAGCTATAAGCAAAGGCATTTTGACCCAGTCCATTCCGGTAGGTGGCGGTAATGCACACCAAAAGTTGCTTGCCAACCGCCTATAAAATCCATGAAGAAAAAGAAAGCAGTGTGATTTATTTGGAGTTATAGTTTGTTGTTTAAGGGTTCTATTATTTTTTCGAGCTGTATATATATATATATATATATATATATATATATATATATAAATAAAAAGGATTGCAAACATGATAGTCTCACTTTGAAAATAACTTGTTCACTTTCTTTTAAGGAACTGCTGTGTTGTGGGAGATGCCGTTTATAGTGCTGCTTGGGACAATGAGAAACTATATCACGCATGTCTATTTCTAGAGAAAAATGCAAATGTTTCCTATCGTGTGTTGGTTTCACCCCATGTTGGGAAAATGTATCCCACACAGATGTAACAGAACTCTTCACAGCAGGGTGAATCTTGAATAATGTTTTCTTTAAAGTGATGCACTCAGATTCCCTTCTCTCCTGGGCAAAAGACAAACTTCCAGATGTTATTAGAAGAGCCCACACATACCTTTTATTTTACTTTATTCGTTGCCGCTCCTTTTTTCAGAGTGAATTGCAGTTTGTGGGGGAAAAAAAAAAGTTGTTTCCCCTTTTTTAATGACATCAAAACGTAGCCAGCCACGCACAACGGTCAAAACGGTTTCTGAATAGCTTCTGGGTAATCCTATTGATTTAGTTTATGTATACCAAGCATGTGTTTATTGAATTCGTTTGCATTTGTAATTTTACAATATTATGGGAGGCTTTGAAAAACTGAATACAATACAAAAAAATTACTTATCATTTAAAGTACCTCTGGCTTTACACCTTTTGTAAATAAAAACCAGAAACTCTTTTTCAAGTGCTTTAGGTTATATCAAACATCTATATGAAAGATAAATTTTAATTTTGTATTAATAAACCCTTAAATCTGACCTCCCAAGTTAAATGCGAAATACTATTTTAAAGATGTAAAATGGAAATCCCATAAATCTTTCACTTATTCAAGATCTGACTAAGATACTCGGTTACGGATCGAGGTTTGCCATTTCCTATATTTTGAAAATAAGCAAAAGTAATTATCCTTTATGTATTGCCAGATTTGAAATAGCCACTTGCATGTTTGGAGCCCTTTTTTGTTTTTGAATGTATAAAGATCAGTGAAGAGACTGCTGTGAAGGAGGGTCTGTATGGTTTACTGCTGAGCACTCTGTCATGATACTATTTAAGCTTCGAACCCACATGAATGGAGAACTCTCAGGAGATATTTACAATGATTTATTTAGGACTAGGTGGGGAAGGGAATCCGGTAATGATCAGCAACGGGCGAACAGCAACGAGTGGCGAGGAACGGGAAACAGCAGGGCTGCAGAAAAATGGCAGGGAGCTGAGGACGTCTACGTCGTGGGAGACCGGGAGCCTCTGAAAGTGAGGACAGGTGAGGTGAGAAAACTGCAATCAGTGAGGAATGAATGAAGGGAACAATCTTACTTGTGAGAGTGAACGTTGTCGCCAGGGAGGAGTGTGTGGCGAGTGTCTTCCAGCAGAGTTGTAGAAGCCGTGGTCCAGAGGAGGTCGAGCAGTGGATGGTTTATGCTGGAGCGGGCAGACCGAGCTGAGCCAAGAGGAGAGGGAACCAGATGATGAGGGGAACCAGAGAGGATCTTGAAGGTGGTAAGCGTTCTGAAGTGAGAGGAAACCTGAGGTAGACACAACTGTGGTTAAAGGGCGTGGGGAAAAACAAAGTAGCAAATCAAAAGTCAACAACAAAAACAAGAAACAACTAGAAAACGATAACTACTAGAAACATTCAAAAACACTAGAAACACTAAAGAGGCACTTAGACTGGGTTTTACCGGTAGTAAACAAACACTCAGGCGACGAGTAGCTGATCCACCACTCCTCTTATACTGGCCCAGCTCATCAGCGCCAACCAGGCGCACCTGTGGTGGAAGGAGCTCCAGCAGAAGAGCACTGGTAACCCCCTGTGGCCGACTGCAGAAGTGGCTGAAAGAAACTCACACTGACACACTCCCGCTTAAGAAACATAGTGTAGTGGTAAAAGGCTTAGGCTTGGCACCATTTATCGAGTTGACTTCCAAGGAACTTTTCTTCTAATAAAAAAATATACTTGTGTTAAAAATACAGATTTTACAGCTGTGAGCATAAATGCTGTATTTATACTCCCAGGTAGGAGAATGGTACATTATTTACCTTTGCTGAATCTAGCTCGATGTGATAGCAGGCAACCAGCTATAGCAGGACTGCCCAACCAGTCGATCGCGATCTACTGGTAGACCACGGACTGATCCCAAGTCGACCGCGAGGTTATGACCTGTTATGACATGACAAGAAGTCAGTGTTGCCAACTTAGCGACTTTGACGCTATATTTACAGAGTATTCAGACCCTCTAAAATAAGCTTAAAAAAAATTACTACAAAAAAATTTATATATAATTTTCTAATTTTTTTTGGCCCAGTCACGCCTGCGTGGGCTTCTACCAGCAGCTTCGCCGGCTGGTCCGCGTGGACGTGTTCCGCGCGGCCGCTGCGCCGCGGGAGCGGCAGCGTGGCGCACCTTCTGCGCCGCTACCTGTTCTACCTGCCGCTGGAGAACTTGCAGCACATTGACTACATCACAGAGAAGCTGGCATACCTAACTGTACTTTCTTATTTAATTGTTTTAATTTAGTTGAAACATTATATTTGCTCCATATATTGGCAAGACATTAACAAAGTATATATAAACTTACAAGAAGGTGAAATGGAAAGCTTACAGACATACCCAAATCTTCAAAAGTCATGTTTAACTTATCCTAATTGCCATATTCATCAGGGTTTTACAAAATGTGAGATTGTTCCTTTTGTTTATAGTGGTACACTGTCACAGTCAATCACAAAAAGTGAAGAATTTCATTAATTAATAATTTTGAATTTGTTATAAGAACAAACTTATGTGAGACATTTCTACAGCTGACTACAATAAAATGAGTCCATTACTCCAAAGTATCTATGTCAAAACCATGCAAACATGCCAAAGATGTCATTAACTTAAATGATAACTACCTTGCGTTCTACCACAGTTTCTATACATTTTACATTATACGTTTTTGATTTTAATAGCTGCCAGGAATTAGGGGTTTCTTTTTTTCCGTAACAAATGACCTCAATGTATCTTACAAAAATTGTTTTATTTTTTTGCATTTGCAAATCTAAACTGTTTTAGATTGGGTGAATAAAAGAACATTTATAAGAATAGAGGAACGCATCTCCTAATATTGATATTTTACCTCTAGAGAGGTAAAATATCACGTGTGCTGTTAGGCCAAAAATCCGCTCACTTGCTGGATTGTTGTCATTATGCCAACAAAGTCACACTATGGTGGTCCAAGTGTTTATTAGTCTACATCTTGCAGACGACAAGTTGCACAGAATGTTTATCATCTCAAACCTTCAAGACGCAAATGTTGGGTAGCCATTGTTATAGTCAGCTTCAGAACATTCAGAATGCTGCTGCTCAAGTTCTGACCAAAACCAGGAAATATGACCACATTAGTCCAGTGCTCAAGTCTCTGGACTGGCTTCCTGTCACTCAAGAATGCACTTTAAAACAGCCTTGCTTGTGTACAAATAGATTCTTGGTTTAACCCCTAAGTACATATCTGACATGTTAGAGCCATATGAACCAGCCCGGACTCTGAGAACCTCAGGTAGTGGCCTCCTGCTGATGCCCAGAGTCAGGACCAAACAAGGGGAGGCTTCATTCCAGTTTTATGCTCCTAAACTCTGGAACACTCTTCCTGAAGAGGTGAGACAGGTTTCAACTCTGGTGATGTTTAAATCCAGCCTGAAAACAGCCTTATTTAACTGTGCATATAGTAACTGAAAATATTTTACTATTATTATTATTATTATTTTATTTTATTTATTTTAAATTCAAAGTTGATTTTATTGTTTCATTTTCTCCTCTTTTATCCTATGTATAGCACTTTGAATTGTTTTGTACATGAAAATGTGCTATACAAATACACTTGCCTTGCCTTGCCTAAAGCCATTAATATTACACCTAATCTAAAGAATAGTGTCTGTACTTTTAACGGACATGTCTGTGGTGGTAATGCAAAAGATAAACTGTAAACAACATGTCTAAAAAGTACAGCTTGGTATGTGCGATAACATACTAAAACAGGCTTAACTACAGTGGAAAGTATTATACCAGAAGTTGCCAACAACTACAGCAACAATACCAATAATAGGGTGGACAGTTATTAGTTCATCAGTTGCTGCCAACAAGGGCTAAAGTGCAAAGAAAAACAAATACAGGAAAATAAATTACAAATTTCAGTTTAAAAAATAAATGGTGAATGTTAAAACTAGAGAGTCAGGTTTACCACACATAAAAATAAAATAAATCACCTAAGAAATGCCCAGCTATCCAGTCAAATTCTGTCATTCTCTATGTAGATATAATTCTGCACCCTTCATGAAAACATCTAGTCTATACATCAGGTTGTCTGAGACTGTTGACCACATTAGTATAAATACATTTGGTAACCATCAAACATTTATGCCCTCTGGCTGCATATGTGGGCTTAAACACCCCCTTCAGTAGTGGAAAACAAAATCCCTCAATGGTTTTATTAAGTAAATATACCAGAAGCTTACTTTGAAGAGAATGGTATATTTAATCCTGCAATGCTTCATTGCAGTAGAAGCTCATTTGTGTCTCCTTATACAGTTGAGAAGTAAACTGAACAGGCAGTCGTGTGTGATTGCGTTAACTAAATACAAACACTATAAGATCATTTTAAGGATATTTTATGTATTACACGTTATAAAGTTAAAATAAAACTACAAATAATTTCTCAGTCATGAATAAGGTACATATGTTGGTTTTGTAGTTGTTTACGTAATAAAAAAACATCCTGTCACAAGAAGAAAGTCCAATGGAGACTCCAGAACCGTATTCTGTGTGTTTACAACTGTCAAACATCTTGGAGCTATTTTTATTTTTGTTTCAGTGTAACGTGAAGCCGTGTGACTTTAGTGGAAAACACACCAAATTAAAGAAAGCTGTATAGATAAATCTAAAGTAATTTAGGGGAAAAAAAATTTATCCCATATGCCGGCACGGATGAATGTGCTCCTTTCATAGCCTTGGTTGCGTGCTCAGATTTCGATGATGGTTGCCACATTGTGAACATATGGATTACTTGTAAACACAGATTTATATGTACAGAAGATTACAGAACAAGTTTCTGCCTTGTCTGCAGTTAGCACACCGGACTTGATTTACACTCTCTATCAAAGATATAAATAGGACTGAGAACATATGTAAAGTAAATGTTGGTCTACAGGGTGATTGTGCTTAAATGATCTACATTTATTGCTCGTGTTTGGGTTAAATAGGATATAATGGGCCTTATGCATACTGTCAAAATACTTAGAGGTTCTGACAGCATAGAATAAACTGTGGTATGGACCCTGACTTGCATGTGAAGCACAGAGCATCATATAAACAATGTTGAATCCTGACTGCAATTTATTTCTCTATTTTTTTTTCCGCAAAAGAAGCATACAAAAACATGAAACACCTTATTATTAAACCATAAAAAACACAAGGTATTTTTGGAACTATGTAAGATGCAGATTTTGAGACCAACCTGTCCCGAAGTAAAAAGTTTACTTCCGTCTGTTAACTATACCTTATAACGCATTGATGCAAAATACACAATATTACATTTTAATTTCTCAATTCTAGCAAAAAGTAATAGTAATTTGGAATATCAGGAGTTATTATATTGCTACCAAACTTAAATGTTGTTTGGTTAAAGAACAGCTTTACACCAGAATCAGTTCCTAGAAAGACATTTAAAGCAGGTTTTACAAGTGTTCTAAGATAAATCAAAGCCTGGGGATGGAAAACACATTAACTCCAAACAGAATGTAGTCAAACTTCAGATGTTTTTCTTCTGTAATTTGGGAAAAACTAAATCAAAATTGTGTTTTTACCTCGTACAAGATAATGCATAGTGCTGTAAACAATTTTGCATGCTACGTGCAGGCAAACCTGTAAATTAAAGAATGATAAACAATGCTTTAATTGGATTGGCATTAAGGTAAAAAAAATTAACAGGAAATAATGTTTACATTATTTTTGTTACAAATCTACATTAGTGTTTGAATTCTGTGCACTTGTTTATTTACTTTTCAAGCACAATCATGCCTTACTATAAGTTGATGGTTACATTTACACTAAACAGATGTTTTGTAAATCAGTTAGAACTGTCTCTGATTGAGACAAGGAATTAAACCGTAAGCCCTATACCCAAACCCTGACTAAAATATCCTGCACTGATTAAAAAGTTGTTTAAGCCACAGTTTGTGAATTGTGGAACCTTTATTTATGAAAACACAAAATGGGGAGTCTTATTTTCTCCAAAAATAAAGCTTTAAATTGTGTCTCACTCTTACAAACCCAATGTTCTGTAAGCCAGACTTAATGTTACATCTATATGTATTATGCATTAATAAAATAAAAAATACTAAACATATCTATTATGCATTTTGTCTCCTACTGAAATACAGATGTGACCCAACTGTAAATTAAAGGCTGATTGTTGGTAATTTAGAACATTTCATTAAAAATAAAAAAAATAAAAAAACTTCAGTTACAACAAAAAAAAATGTGGAAAAACAACAATTGTTCTACAACAATAGACTCTTCAGCGGCGTCCTCATATCTGTAGTGATACAGACTACAGGAAAATAAACTTTGATCAACATTTAATTTCCCTTATGTATTAAAACCACATTTTTGAATTTCTAATTTATATTGCACAAGTCAATCATACAGACACTAAAAATCCTTTTAACGTAGTACAAAGTACCAAATTCAGAGTAATTGTCTTTCGCTCATGAAAAGACTTCACCACACATCAGAAATTAACTAATTTCATTAAAAACATGGAGTAATTAAAGAGCCAGGCAGATAAGTTGGTGTTAACAGCCATGCTGTAACTTCCTGGTGTGATGTGAACACCAGCTTGCAAGGTTGGGTCAACCAGTCATGAGCCTGGGTGAATCCCTTACCCCCATTTAATACGATTATTTAACCCAATATACCCAGCAGTGCCCGTGTAATTAGATTGTACCTCCCTTTCCTATAAAAAGGAAGGAGGTATGTCAAAATTAATTATTGTTAATTTGTTGTTTTTTGACAAATACCAACACAACAGACACAACATAATTGGTAATTGACATAAAAAGATTTGTGAATTTTACACACAAAAAAAATCTATACATAAGGGTGGGGGATAAACATACAGCACTTATTTGATAGGCAACATTTTTCAGGTACGCAACAGAAAAAATATATATTTCCCTGTTACACAACATGAGCTCTTGATCTAATGACCACATGGGTGTTTTAAATTACCCATTTTCCCTCTTTTTTATTGCAAGATAAAAATACTTACATGTAAATGGAGCATGAATGTGCATAGTCTAAATAAGAGATTAAAGCGAAACTTCATTTTCTTTAAAAAACATCACATATCATTACCTCTCTGTTTCTCCTACCACTTGGTTCAAGGAAGATCCGTTTTTAAAGCATGCACACTGCACTTCCGAGAACATTGGTGGTCCTGTGAGTAAGTGTAAAGACAGATTGCATTGAAACCCCCCTGCCCCCCAAACCCAGTACTCTCTTTTTCTTTTGCCCTTTACAGAGTAAGTTCCATTCCGATTCATTTTTTCACACATAAACAAGGATATGAAAGCACACAGTTTTCTAAAACTTTGCCTCTCTGGTATGAATTATGGAACGTGATGTAGCATATTATAAAATCCGAAACGATCAGCACAATTTAAGGAAGAAAATACCATACTTAAAAGGTCCAACAGCTTGTTTCTGTGCTGTATTTTAGCTGTTGCATGGAAAGCCTTTTGTGGAATAAGACCTCAGAGGTTGTTTCCACAATTCACCCCTTAATTTAAGTACTTTGGCAAAAAATCAGTTTTCACAAACATTGTTTTCAATCTAACTAGATTAGATTTAGGCAATGTGGCAAGAATGTTTCATTTCTATTTGCAATTCTGATGAACCTCTGGTTTGAAAGTTTGTTTGGTGTAAAACCAGATAGCTAGGTTTAAGAGAAATCTGTTTGGGAATATGCTTAAACCAATAGGTCCCAGTGTGAAATAAATTCTTTGGTATAGTTGCTTACAAATTGACTTTGGAAAAAAGACAGCATTCAGACTTTCTAATAAAATAACAAACACACACACACACAAAAAGCGCACCACCTACCTTGAAGAGAAAAGCATTTAGACACACAAAAACAGTTACACATTAAACATTAACACATGTTTTTTTGTTTTGTTTCCTGCTTTACTTGTTTTTTTATGTGTTAAAAAATGTACAGTTAACAACATGGTCTGTTGTATTTACAATTAATGAGGCTGTAATGGACTTTTATCATTTAAAGTTTTTTGTTTTTGTTTTGTTTTGTTTTCTTACATATGAACTGCCTTAAATGAAAGATTTTAAGATTTTTTTTATTTACTTGCTGAAATTGCAACCCTGGACAAAGTTATCTAAGCAGTGTATAATTAGCTACGAGTTAAAATAAAATATAAAAGTATGGTTGTAGAAAGAACATGGAATCTCACATTTTGTATTTGGTAGAAACTGTCAACTTTGGCTCATCAAGTCTGAGAAGTTGTAGCAGGCTGCAAATTTCTGCAAATTTCTGCAAATTTCACATTTGTCTTCTGTTTTTAAGTTTTTAAGTATACTACACGTCAAAACCAGATGGGTGGGGGGGGGGGGGGTTGTGCCATATTCAGGGCCAATATACCCATCCATAAATTAGCATTTGGTTTTTTTTCATCATTTGAGTATGTATCATTCAAAATGGATACAAAATAATCTTCCATTCTTTATATTACCATCTACAAACCTCAGAGGAACTGTTTTATTGATTATATTACTGAACTACTTTCAATTGTATCCACTAATTTTGGCTGTCTGGTCCTAACAGGGGACCTGAATGTGCACATGGATGCAGCCCAAGGTAAACAATGTAAAGAACTCACCACTGTCCTTGAGATGTTTGGTCAAACACAGCATGTGAACAAGCCTACACACAACAGAGGACACACTCTAGATGTGCTTATCTCAAAGAGTGTTGTTATTATAAATGTGGGTGTTTTGGATGTCGCTTTGTCTGATCATTTTTGTGTTTTCTTTGACCTTTCTGTTACACCCAAGACAACAGCTAGCCCTAGAGTTACTCAAGGAAGACTTATTGATGACAACACAAGTATTCAGTTTTTGAAAATGATTACGTTTGAAATTGCTCTGTGTTCCTATGTTGATGATATGTTAAACTCTTACACATCAAGTGTCTTGAAGGTTATGGATGCCATTGCTCCTGTCAAGGTTAAAATGGTTAAAAGTAAACAAAAGGCACCATGGAGAAAAGAGGTTTCGGTCAGGGCACAGAAAAGGGAGTGCCTGAGAGCTGAACTGAAATGGCGTAAGTCAAAGCTCCAGGTTAATTTTGAAATCTACAAAGAAAAGTTGTGTGTGTTCAACCAGACTTTGCGTAGAACCAGAGAGAGCTATTTTTTAGAAATCATCAAAAACTGCAGACACAACTCTCGTGTCCTGTTTGCTACAGTGAGCAGACAAGCCTTCCAGTCTCGATCCCCTTGGAACTGATTTCTACATCCAACTGTCAGGAGTTAGCAGTATTCTTTAATGACAAAGTTCAAGGCATTAAAAATGCAATAGTTTCCACAACAGACATAGCTCCTCTACCCCCAGTTAGACCTATGGTGCTGACACAGTTCACACCTGTCTGCGATACAACAGTTGAACAGATCATCCGCAGCCTGAGTCCCACTACTTGCTCCCTGAATGAGTTACCCACTAGATTCCTAAAGTCTGTGCTGAGCAGTTTGCTGCCACAACTCACTGATTTAGGTCGATCCTGAGACCCATTTTATTCAATCTGTACATGCTTCCACTGGGCCAGCTAATATGCAGCCATGATGTGTCCTACCACAACTATGCTCAGACACTCAGATCTACGTGTCGCTGACAGCAGGAGAACATGGGCCTGTTGATTTATTGTTTCACTGCATTGAACGGATCAGTCTGTTGATGCAGAACAACTTCCTCCTGTTAAACTCAGACAAAACTGAAATCTTTGTCTGTGCCCCACAGAAACAAAGAGAAAGTGTCATCAGTTACCTTCTGACGGTCTCTCTGGAACCTAAACATCAAGTCAAAAATCTTGGGGTAATACTCGATTCTGACCTGAACCTCAACAGCCACATTAAATCAGAAACATCAGCAGCCTTTTACCATCTTAATAACATTGTCAGAATCAGAGGAATAGTCTCTAAACCAGACCTAGAAAAACTTATCCATGCTTTTATCTCTAGCAGGTTAGACTACTGTAACGGCCTGCTAACTGGGCTTCCTATATGGGCCTTAAGACAGCTTCAGAACATCCAGAATGCTGCTGCTCAAGTTCTGACCAAAACCAGGTAATATGACCACATTAGTCCAGTGCTCAAGTCTCTGCACTGGCTTCCTGTCACTCAAAGAATAGACTTTAAAAAAGCCTTGCTTGTGTACAAATCTCTTCATGGTTTATCCCCAAAGTACATATCTGACATGTTAGAGCCATATGAACCAGCCAGGCTCTGAGAACCTCAGGTAGTGGCCTCCTGCTGATGCCCAGAGTCAGGACCAAACAAGGGGAGGCTTCATTCCAGTTTTATGCTCCTAAAATCTGGAACAGTCTTCCTGCAGAGGTGAGACAGGTTTCAACTCTGCGTTGTTTAAATCCAGGCTGAAAACAGCCGTATTTAACTGTGCATATAGCAACTGAGAATATTATTACTGTTATTATTATTATTTATTTTTTTATTTATTTTAAATACAAAGTTGATTTTATTGTTTCATTTTCAGCTATTTTTTCCTATGTAAAGCACTTTGAATTGTCTTGTACACGAAAATGTGCTATACAAATAAACTTGCCTTGCCTTGCCCTTGCCTACTAATCATTTTCAACTGTGTTAAACTGGGAACAACAAACTGGGAGAGACAGGATTAACATTGCACCTTTTTTCATGTGTTATCAAGCCCAGTAGCTACAGCTGATACATTTTACTTTGTCATTGAGGCAATAGTTTAAAATCACATGTTGCCTCTTCTTGCATGTTAAACATTTAGAACTAAACTGAACAGTATTGTTTAAACCTTAACTACCAGGTGTATGTTGAATGTTAGTTGTATGGTTGTGCAGTTTTAGATAAGAAACAGTTAAAATTGTGCAGTTAGATGAAAAAGCTAAAAAAAAATGAATAAGAAATGGGAATGCTAAACCTAGGGAGTAGTATAATGAAATATGTTTCAATATATTTAGGGAACTTCCATAATCTGAAACTCAAAAATAAGAAACCACTCCCAGTTTATGAATATGTAATAGTAAATGTCCAAAAACCAGGGGTTCAATCAACATAAAAGTTTTGTAAAAAAATAAGATAAATTACACATTAGGTGGTTATTTTAAAATCTTAGATGTCCAGTCTTTCCAATTAATGGAGATCATTTTAAAACTTTCCCTCTGTGGCAAAATAATCAAATACATAAAGCAGGGTGTAAGAAGGAAAAAATGTTTCTTTGACACATTTCCTGTATGTCTCTGACTGGGGAAGTAACTCTCTTGTTGAGATGTCATAAATGGAGCCAAAACATTTAGACCATTCAACCAACCAATATTCTGAACCGGATGTGTCAGGCAAGGTTTTTGTGTTTTTTTTACATAACTGAGCAGATGTTTTAGCATTAAAAGGTTGTTTGATAAACCATTGACAACCGACCTCTGAGGTTGGAGTTTTGACCATGGAAAATTTAGGCAGTGGACATAGTGTATTTTAAGAGTTAGCATGCATACTTTGGGAAAAACAAGAGAAGGTGTATAATCAGCAGTGAAGCGTACATTTTACATCAGCACCTACACCTCTGAAACCAATAAAACAGGCGTAGACTCCTGGGTTTGCTTTAGTATAGCATTAAGTCATGTCTCCATATGGGGTAAAAAATACACATTTTGTGAATATCTCACTCAGACGGAGTGCATACAATTTGCTGTCTTAGCTGGTGTGATAGATTCACTGGCACATCAGTGTGTTAAATCCTTCCACTCTTTGCAATTACAGTTCAGACACAGCTCATTTAGCAGGAGGCCTTGACCTCACTGACATGGAGGGCCCTTTCTTCCATAACTCAGGAATGCCAAGCATTCCCCCAGGGGTTAGAGGCAGACTTTTCCACTTTATGGCATGCATGCAGGTTATGACACACATCTGAGGGCAATAAAGCTTAGAAACTAGGGGCCATACTGTGATGGGATCACATTAACAATAACTCTTTGACTTCTTAGAGTACAATTTTGGGAGAAACTCGTACCAGATATGTTTACATATGAGGAACAAATTAATTGTAATTAATATTGCGGAGGCATATGCAATTATAATGATCCACGTAACTGACCTTGTAGCACACCCCTCTGATTTTTCTCTGTCAAGGTGTTTAAAAATTGACTAACTTAAGACAAATATGATAGAACGGCTTTACCTTAAGTATTTATAGTCATGGTAAAGATAAAGTACACTTAGGTCTACATTTTAAACCTCAAATATTTACCTTAAATGTCATTATTTAATTATCAATTAAAAGGTTTATCAGCAATTATGCACACCTCAGAAAACCATAGATTTAGCAACATTTTGACATTTTATAAGGATGTACTTTTAATTTATATTGATTATGGGCATGCCCACGTTAATAAAGATTTCAAAATTGAGATTTATTGTTACTGTATTTCCACCACACTGAGCTGCTCACCCTGAGCCAGGCTTTGTCGAATGTTTCTTCCAATTAAAGTGCAGTTCTCCTCTCCACTGTTAATACATGCTAATGATTGATCCTCTAGCAGTTCCCATGCAGCTGGGAAATTAGCCTGGCTGGGTGACTGTACGCAGAAAGCATAGTCCCAGAACCCAGCCTTTGGCTCACCACCAACCTGTTAACGTTTCAAACCGATTTTCCCCACTCAGTTATACACCCGCTGAGAAACAGACTCTGGTAATTTGCAGCTCCATAGTCAGAAACGTTGCTTTAGAGAAACCAGCAACCATACTCAAATGTTTGCCAGGGGCCAGAACAGGCGACATAAAATCATACCTCAAACTACTGGCTAAGGATAATCGTAAATACAGTAAGATTGTTATTCACGCTGGCGGTAATGATACCCGGCTGCGCCAATCGTAGGTCACTAAAATTAGTGTTGCTTCGGTGTGTGAGTTTGCAAAAACAATGTCGGACTCTGTAGTTTTCTCTGGTCCCCTGCCTGATCGGACCAGTTACGACATGTTTAGTCGCATGTTGATAATTGGAAAACCTTTTGGGGAAAACCTGGTATGATCCAGAGAGACGGCATCCATCCCACTTTGGACGGAGCAGCTCTTCTTTCTAGAAATATGGCCGAATTTATTAACTCCCCAAATTACTGACAAATCAGGGTCCAGACCAGGAAGCAGAGTCGTAGTTTAGAACTCATCTCTGCGGCTTCTCTACAGTTACCTACCCATCATCCCATTGAGACGGTGTCTTGCCCACGGCCAAAACCAAATAGATTAAAAATCAATCTAAAAACAGCTAATCCTGAAAATCTCATAAAGATAAACACAACTCAGATGAAACAAAAATGTACAACTATTAAGTGTGGCTTATTGAACATCAGATCTCTATCCTCAAAGTCCTTATTAGTTAATGATTTAATTATTGATAATAAAAATTGATTTGCTTTGTCTCACAGAAACCTGGTGCAGCAAGAGGTTTATGTTAGTATCAACGAATCAACTCCCTCTAATTATTCAACCTTTCATATTCCTCGAAGTACTGGGAGAGTACTTGGAGGAGTAGGAAGCATTTTTCAATCAGATTTAATAATTAATCCCAGGCCAACTAATAGTTATAGTTCTTTTGAACATTTAACCCTTAGCCTTCCTCATCCAACCTCTAAAATAATTAAACCACTTCTGTTTGTTATTTTGTATCGTTCGCCAGGTCCTTACTCTGAATTTATAGATCAGATCTCAGATTTTTTATCTGAACTAGTGTTAAACACTGATAAAATCATTATAGTGGGAGATTTTAACATTTATGTTGACACCAAAAATGACAGCCTAAATGTAGCCTTTACTGCCATTTTAGACTCAATTGGCTTCACTCAAAAAATCCAAACACCACTCTCTTGGTAACACTTTAGACCTTGTGCTGATTTATGGCATTGAGTGTAAAAAAGTTACAGAACTGGCTCATAACCCTCTCCTTTTTGAACATTTTTTGATAACTTTTGAGTTCTTTTTCACTGAGTACTTAAAATCTGAAAGAAAATGTCTTTAAAGTAGGTGTCTATCAGACAATGCTGTTACAGCCTTTAAAGAATCCGTTCCGACTCTAATTTCTTCAGTATTTCAGAGAAACGCAGTGGAGGGCAACAAATTAATTTCATGCCCTACACAGATTGATGCTGTTGTTCATAGTATTACGTCCTCATTGCGTACAACATTAGACAACGTAGCCCCCATAAAAAGGGAAGTGATTACTCATAGGAGATTGGCCCCCTGGGTTATTTCAGAACTTCGTACTTGAAGGGAAACACCAGGAAATTGGAGAACAAATGGCGGTTTTCGCTTTTAGAGGAGTCTTATTTATCCTGGAAAAACAGCGTGCTTCTGTATAAACGGACCCTGCGCCAAGCTATATCTGCATATTTTACTTTACTAATAGAGAAGAATAAGAACAATCCTAGGTTTCTTTTTAATACAGTTGCTAAACTTACAAGAAATAAAAATTCTGTTATATCATCCATTCTTTCAACTCTTAGCTGTAATGACTTTATGGAATTCTTTATTGATAAAATTGAATCTATTAAAGCTAAAATTGATGAGACATAACTACATAACTACCACCTCAGTAAACAATGAGGCACTGAATGTGGCTCTGGAGCCTGATCTCTGTTTGAAGTGTTTTGTTCCAGTTGAGCCTTCTGAGCTTTCAAAAATATTTTCTTCATCTAAGCCTTTCACTTGTATGTTAGATCCAATCCCGACAAAATTGTTTAAAGAAATATTTCCTATTATTATTACCCCCATTCTGGAAATGATTAATTTGTCATTAGTGAATGGTTATGTACCAGAGGCTCTTAAGGTAGCTGTAATAAAACCCCTACTTAAGAAACCTTCTCTTGATCAAGTAGACTTAATAAATTACAGACCCATATCTAATCTTCCTTTTTTATCTAAAATCCTTGAAAAAATTGTTGCTAATCAACTGAGTAAGCATTTGAGGAATTATGACCTATTTGAAGAATTTCAGTCAGGTTTCAGAGCTCATCATAGCACTGAGACAGCTCTCCTTAAAGTCACAAGGGAACAGCACTAGGCTGGTTTAAATCGTATTTGTCTGATAGATCTGATAGTTTGTCCATCTAAATTACAAATCTTCTCCGCATTGTAAGGTTACTTGTGGAGTACCACAGGGTTCTGTACTTGGCCCAATTCAATTTACTATATACATGCTCCCTACTGGTAAAATCATCAGACAGCATGGTGTTAATTTCCACTGTTATTCTGATGATACACAACTGCATTTATCTATAAATCCTGATGAATCCAGTCAGTTTGGTAGATTACAGGCATGTCTAGATAACATAAAAATATGGATGACTTTAATCTTTCTGCTCTTGAACTCTGAAAAGACAGAAGTTGTTATCTTTGGACCAGAACCTCTAAAAAAAAATGCTTAGTCAGCCACTTGACCTGGATAGCATCAGGTTGGCATCTGGTGACAATGTAAAGAACCTTGGGGGTTTTTTGATCAGGAAATGTCTTTCAATTCCCATATAAAACAGGTCTGTAGTATTTCATTCTTTCACTTTAGGAATATAGCAAAAATTTGAAATATTCTCTCAAATACAGATGCTGAAAAACTAGTCTATGCATTTGTTACTTCACGGCTGGACTATTGTAACTCTTTATTAGCAGGAAGTTCACAAAATGCAATTAAAAGTCTATAGTTGGTCCAAAATGCTGCAGCAAGAGTTCTGATGAAACTTAAAAATAGATATCATATCTCCCCAATTTTAGCTTCCCTTCATTGGCTCCCTGTCAAACTTAGAATAGATTTTAAGATTCTTCTTTTGACATATAAAGCCCTCACTAATAAAGCTCAATCGTATATCAGAGATCTGATTACTCCTTATGTCCCTAACAGAGAACTTTGCTCTAAGACTGCAGGTTTACTGGTGGATCCTAAAATCTCTAAAAGCACAGTGGGAGGCAGATCTTTTAGTTATCAGGCTCCTCTCCTGTGGAACCAGCTTCCAGTTTTAGTCTGTGAGGCACATGTTGCACCCTTAAAAAGAACTAAAAGCTCATATAATTTTTTTATTTTTGTGCAACTTTATTAAACAAAATCCACGGTTCCATAATACAGCGTGAGAAGTCTTTTCTTTACGTATCTATACACAGGTCAGGACCTTAGATGCAGATAATCAATCGAAATTAGTTCAAAGGGTGCAGAGGTTGTAATAGTTTGTAGTGGGGTTTTAGTTTTTCAGTAAATTTTCCTTCTGGGTTTGACTGTTCACATTGACAACACTTTCTGGGGTTCTTTCTGGTAGCACTTGGATAGTATGGCTTACTTCTTATGTTTTTGTCTTCAGTTTTCCGTTTTGCCTGAGCCAAATTAGCAACTTGCGATGAAAGATTTTGGATAGCCTCACAAATAACTTTGTTATTAGCTTCCAGCTTTTCCACAATGGGATTTGGCTTTTCTGTCTGGTTTTTGCTTTTCTTTAAACTTCCAACATTTTCATTTTTGCAGTTATCCTCTTCCTGAACTGAGGATACTTTGATGCTCTTTTTTCTGGTCGACAGTTTATTCCCTCTTTCGAGTTCAACATTGTAGGCGACGCTCATTTTCTCAAGAAGCACTTCATCACTAACATTTGCATCCTGCATGTAAGGTTTAATGTCCACTCTTACAGCATCATCTTGTAATCCAGTCAGAATAGTTTGCAAAAACTGTGTCTGCACAAGCTCAGGATTGTATTTTAGTCCAGCTTTGGCTCTATCAGAAGCAGTCAATACTTTTTGTCTCAGGTCTATTGTGCGTATAAGCAACTCAACAGGAGTTTCTCTGGGATCTTGTACTGCACGTGTTAAAGTATGATAGAGTTCTGTTGCTTCTTTCTCTATGAAGTGTGTCCTAAGCACTTGTCTGAGAGAGTTTAAGGATAATTCTGACCTCCTCTCTAGATAACTTTTTAATTTCACATCAGGTGCAATTGCTTGGATCACTGCTTCAACGATCTCTCCCTCATCGTATCCTTTCTTTAGTCCTCGTTCAATTTGTCTTTCAAGACTAGTGAAGTTCAGTTTATCCTTTTGTCCCACATCAACTATTTGTCCAATAATCCTTTCTTTATACTGGATGCAAAGTTACTTGATCTTTGACTTGTGATGATTCTCTTTCAGAACTTGGTGAGCTGCTTAATATTTGCGGTGGTAAAACTGAAGGTGTAGTAGCGGTTTGTACCTGCAGAGGTTGCTCACAGACCACTTGTTGCTCAGCAGCCGTGCGCTCTAACGCAGCACCTGACAAAACACTCGTATCAGTTTTCTTACTCAAGTCATCTATTAAATCATTAGTGGTCAACAACACTGAAAAGCTCTTGTCCTCTAAAGAAGTGACATCTACATGAATAAGCATTTTTCTTCTCATTAACCGACATGATGTCTTCACCTCTTCACTCAGCTGCAATCCTAGCGCTTCACGTAGGGCGTTTAGCTCATCCAGTGACAGAGTAACCAGCTTCTTCTCAATATCGGCAAATAGAGATTCCCACTCACTGTCCATAATGCTTTGTCTTTGGTTGATTCACCGCTTGGAAAGATTTATGTCCGTTTCTTCATTGGTTGTTTTTCTTTTACTGTAGATGTCGTCTGGTTAGCCGCATAGCAATTTAGCTTAGCCACTAGCATGTTCGTTTTGCTCCGCCGAGACGTAGTTCCTCTTCATACAAAAATAAAAAAATCACTTCTTACTGCAGAAAACATTTGCTGAACCGGGAGGAAACACCAAAATTGATTTCAACCTTGTTAACCTTTTGTTTTCTCTTAGTGTTCTTCTCTCCATAGTAACCACGCCTGGTCTGGCGTTCTGTTAGCTGAGACAGCTTTTTGGATGAGAACATGGGCTGAGATGCTTCCAGTGATGCTCTACAACTGCTGCTATAAACTGTATTATTTCAGTATCCTGTGCATCTAATTTAGTTTTCTGTCTTTTCAAACCCCCAGTCGGTCATGGCAGATGGCTGCTTGTACTGAGTCTGGTTCTGCTGGAGGTTTCTTCCTGTTAAAGGGTAGTTTTTCCTCTCCACTGTCGCTACATGCATGCTCAGTATGAGGGATTGCTTTGTAAAATGTATATATAATCTTAATTGATTTTCTTGTAAAGTGCCTTGAGACGACATCTGTTGTAAATTGGCGCTATATAAATAAACTGATTCTTGATTCTTAAATATACTTTTTTTTTTTTTTTTTTATTCTTTTTTTTTGTAATGTCTCTTCTGACAACATTTGTTGCGATTTGGTGCTACATCTGTGGTTTTCACTGCCTTGGTTAACTTACTTGTAATTTTATTCCTCATTGAACTGGAAGGGACATCATCAAACTCCATAATAGTAAAATAGGTTACCTGCAGTTACACAAAATATCCCAAAAACTAAGTTCACCCTTATGCTGGTGAAAATACATATCCACATTTACAAGAAACACTTGAAGGATGAATATTCAACATGAATTGTTAATATTTTCATGCAACTGTTCAATACACTTAAAATATTACCTCTTGTCTTGCAAAAACTTTTTTTAAGCCTCAAACTATTATTACTAAGACGCATTTCTTCCTTTTCAGTATCCTCAGATTTTTCTTTAGTCTCTAACTTCTTACCATTTATTATTTTCTCTGATTCATTTATTTTTCGCTTTTGGGAAAGCTGAATCCATCCTCAAGCCCAAGTCACATTCTTTCCACATTTTTGTTTTAAACAGAGTCTGAGTTAAAGCAATACTAAAGAAGTTTTTGTTTTGCTCGATTTAGACTGCCAGTGTGGACAAAAGCGGTAGTATTTTAACTGATGAAGACTGCATTTCCCATGAGGACCAGCGCATACAGTAGCGTTGTAAAATCCTGATTTCCCGTTCACCTGCAGGTGGATTGAAGTACATTTCTGTTTCCAGTGGCTGTGTGAATGAGGAAATTAATCTAATTGTGGTGAAAGAATGTCATATGATGATGTGGAAAATAACAAAAGGGGTACGTGACATGTGCCATAAAGCAGTCAACAGGGTTCCTGCCACGCTCCTCAAAGTTGGTTTGTGCTGGTTAAAGCAATACGGACCCCCTTGGGACATGATTGAGTTGTCATTCAACGAGCAGTAACTCGACATACAATCACAAAAGTTATGAAAATATTTTATGAAGGTTGAAAAATTACTTAGTGTTGCTTTAATTAGTCTCTGCACCTTTTTATATTGTCTTGTTCGGATTGCCAATGTGTGTTATGTCTTTTACTGTGCTTTTGAGAGATTACAGTTCTGACTTATAAAATTTTACCTCCGTTATTACCAGAGGTAAGATTTATGTGGTTATCTATTTCACTTCACCCTAATCAAGTAAAACTCTCCATACATAACCAGACAGCCATTTACAATCATAAACATTACACAATTGTTACTATCCAAAATTAGAAACAAAAGACAACCTTTTTGTTTTTTTTGTTTTGCAGTTTCCTGTGACTTCTGTGCATGTGTTAGAGCCTAATTCAGATTTATTCTTTACAGATTTTACTGCTAATATATTGTAGGACTATGTAGTATGATTTATGGTGATAGGTTCATGCGTAATCTTGTCAAGGTCAAAAGTGTGAATGCCCACCCACCAGGAACATTTTGTTTATTGTTTACAAACTGAGTAGCAGACATTAAAATGCCAAGCGAGAGCATGCAGTCGTTTGTAACCATGAATTTAATAGCCTGGTCGTGTGTGTTTGCCCCCATCTATCTTACGTTTCATCAGTGAGGCATTAAGATAAGAAAGCTATGAGATGCCAGCAGCAAATTAAATCGCTTCCCTCATCTTCAAACGCTTTTATGGCAGCCATAAAGAAAATAAACAAACATCTGCTCCTTTCAAATGTTCATCTCAGCGTGGTATGGAGTAAATCAGACCGATGTTTGATCAGTCAAGGGATCCTTATTTACTTTAATCAACGTGTCTGTGGTGGGATGAAAGAATGAAAAAAAAAAAGAAAATGCTGTTACAGAAAATATTGTTGACTGACAGAGATCTTACGGAGTTACTAGACGTAATGGAGCTCCCCCTTAATTTAAATATCAGCAACTAATGGCATGAGTTTTCATCTTTACAGTAAACAGTGGTCAGGACTAAAGAGTGGGCGTCTTATTGATACTAGTTACAAAACTTTTGCCTGATGCAATAAATGATTACATTTAATAACTTCAGATTAACCAATATAACGTCCACACTATTGTTTGAATTTCTTAAGGTAAGTCCATAAATGAATTGAACAAGTTTGTTAATCTTGCCTTCTTGTTCTTGTAGTTCTCACATTATTCCAGCATTCCTAGTTTTGCAGCATCAGTAAAATGATGTCATTGGTTGACCATGCTCACTTGACTACTGTCAGTTTTATGGATGATGCCACATGTCTGTTGTCTCTCTGAGTAATGTCCATTCGCCTCTGAAGCAAACTAGTTTAATGTTTGTTTGCTTTGTTTCTCAATCTCCCAAGTCCTGAGATTTCTTAAGCTTAAGGGACATCTGTTCCCAGAAAAGACGACATAAAATCTACAAGATTTCTCTCTAGAACTGAGCAAACTAATGCAATTAGATTGTCTCATTTAGAAATACTAAAACCCTGTTCACTTCCTGTAAACTGTTAAAGACATGCATGAAAAGACGACAGTGAATCATCTTTAACATACAGACACCAGGTTTATTTCTGCTGGCAGAAGTCAAGAGTCCAACATTCATCATCATTCTCAGAATTGAAAAATCGTGAAGGGTCAGCGCTTGCATCCGTTTCTGTTTTAGAAATCTCAGGGATTATTTTTGCTTTGCTGGTGATCTTGAAACATCCTCTAGAGGAGTTTCAGTTCAAGGCCAAAACTCTCTGTGTGCCAAATAGCAGTTTAATTATGACATACTAGTGCTGTCAAATGAAAACATGTTTTTTCTAAATTTCAATAAACTTAAAAAGATTTTTGACCTTGAGGACAACCACATATTTTTTAATACCATTAAATCAGAGTGTTCTTTTATGGTAACATCACACAGAAAACAATATTTAGTACGTAGACCTAAGCTATAATAAGCAAAAAAATAACAACAATTGCACTGATTTTAATAATAACTTCTATTAAAAAGCTGCTGTTAGAAGCTCTCTTGTTAGAAATAGTCTGGGTGATCACCAAAATGTTTTCATGATAAGATTTTAGAGCCTTTGAAGAGACGTTGATCTTTAAGGAGGAAGTGCTGCGTCCAATCTGTCATGTGTTTGTATTTATCCAAGAACGCATCCCCTCCAAGGTATAAAATAACAAGGAAAGCCTAATTGGATGTAATTATACTTATTAAATATTTCTCAACAGCCAGGTTGAACATTATATATATATATATATATATATATTTATATATATATATATAATTTTTTTTTTTTTTTAAGTGTAAATACTACCAAACAGAGACCTATTTGTTGGAGATTATCCGGGTTATCTCTATTTTCAAGTACTAAGGGTTGGATTTTAGTCAAATATAACGTATTTTTTATTGAGTACAGCATGTAGCCTAAGTATTCTGTTCCTGGTGTTGGTGGAAACTTTTATTGTGTCAGAATATGGCAGAGCTACATTTCCACCTACTGGTTTCAAAGTAGTATCACAATAATATTTATAATACTAATATTTGGCAGTGGATTTGGTTTGGGGTTATACATAATAGTAGTGTAGTAGTATTGTGTTATTGGGAATTTATATAAATCAAATTCAAAATTCATTGTGTCTGATTTATAATTAAACAGAACAATCTAGTTCCTCCTCAGACAGAAACTAAAAAAGAAACAGCAGCATATTTATATAGAAGACACTGGATGTCTTATTTGGCGTTAAGTAAATAACCTTGTTCTTCTTCTTGATTTATAAATACAAAACTTTAAGTAAATGAAACAATTTCGACACAAGTTTAGAAATGTATGATGAAAGAGTTAAATGTTGCCTTTTCCTCCCAGCCACCGGGGGGCAGCACTTCCAACATTTCCAACATCAGCCTCCTTTTGGTTGGTTTATCTCAGATCCATCATGGCGGCTAACAGGCTAGCATGTCTGGGTATAAATGCCCTTTACTCCACCTTTAACGCACGGAAGCAGGTAACGTAACTGATGTTAACAAACACGTTTTGGTTTAAGCTGCTGTTTTATACATATATGTATATACACATCTCTCGGTGTTCTGACAAATAAACAGATAAAAGCACCTGGAAATAGTAATTATTTGACTAGCTCCGTAACGATAGCTTGGTTAAAGTTGGTTTACCTAATGGACTAAACGTATTCGTGTTAGAATGGAGTAGAAAAGAGGTGTAGAAGTGCTTTAAATTGCTTGTTTGACTTTATATAAACTCAGACAATTTAACCATCCCACTAAAGTTTTCATTTTATTTGCTTGTTTGAACACTTGGTTAAAGTGCCTGGTTATTATGTCGCTCACATTTCAATAGGAGTGCGTCAGTCTGATAATTAGTTTTTTTTTAACTAGATGCCTGGGCTGTTATTTACACAGCTGGGAATAACTGCATGTTTTTTGTTGTTTTGTTTTGTTTTGATCAGGCGCTGAGGAGCTGCTGGGGAGCAGTGGACCATGTGAGAGGCTACTACGTTGACTGGAGGATGCTGAGGGATGTCAAGAGAAGACAGATGGCCTTTGACTTTGCTGATGAGAGGAAGTGTATTAATGCACTGAGAAAGAACACCATCTTGCCCAAAGAACTTCAGGTAGAGCTCAGTGCTTGTACGAATGTATTTCTTGACTGGGAAAAAGTCTGAGTACCTGGAGAGAACCCACAAATGCACAGGGACCAAAGGTGGAAGTGAACCCAGAGCCTTCTTGCTTTACCTAATATATACTAACTGTATAAAGAACTTGAAAATACAGTTTGTAGGAAATGAGAAACATGAACAAAAAAGTGTTTTATGTGATCAAACTTTTACAAAATGAGGCCAGAATTCTCATTTTAATCTTAATTACTGTTATTTTTTTTAAGTAATCTAATATTTCCTTTTACTTTAACTCAAATGTTAACTGAATTATATCAGAAAAAAACATTAATGACTCCAGCAGGTGTAGGAAATGCAATTAAAGATGCTAAATCACCTATACTTGTCATTCCTACAACAACAACAAAAATATGTCTAAAGCTTTTTACAACCTCTTGCAGGTTTTCTGTGCATTTTATTTTATCCATCTTCTTACATTCAATTCAGACTAACCTTCTTGTTACTATTGGTGAAACTCATCCTCAACACATGAGGGTTAAACTACAATGTGTCACTGAAGGGACTTTCAGAATAACATGGTATTATTCGTTTAAAAAACAGCATAGCATTTTCCAGTTTAAACTGGTTATTTTAAAAGCTGGGGATCAACAGTTAAGCAGGTACTTAACTACTTAAAGTGTTAACTTTTAAAATTACGGAATGAACTAGCTCTAAAATACATTAAATATTTCTTGTAACAATCTTCCGGTCATTTTAGTTTTAAAATCTGGACTACAACCGCCAGAAAACATGAGAAAAGGAGTCAAATTGAGGCTAAAATCCATTTGTTTAAAGCTTAATTACTGAAAAATAGATTAAAAATTGTATTTATTTGTATATTTTACATGATGATGACGATTTTAATAATGACATTTAAGAAAATCGAAGATTTTTGGTGCTTGTTTGTTTTATGTTTTCATTATAAAGCACCATGAGTTAAATAATTGCTGAAATGTGCTAATCTAATAAACCTGCTTTGGCTTATTAGTTATTCTTGAAACATACATATGTTATAAGTTACATTATTTGTGATGATATGCTATATTGTGATTTCAAATTATTAAAGGAACTTCATTTTAATTTGTTTGCAGGAAATAGCAGATAAGGAGATTGCTGCACTACCCAGAGACAGCTGCCCTGTGAGGATACGTAATAGGTGTGTCTTGACTTCACGACCTCGAGGAGTGAAGAAACGATGGAGGCTGAGCCGCATTGTCTTCCGACATCTCGCTGACCACAACCAGATGTCAGGAATCCTGAGAGCAAGGTGGTGACCGAGGCTTTATTGGACTTGCTACATGGATTGTGTCATTTAAAAATTGGATGTTTGACAGGATAGAGGACATCACTGTCTTATTCTTGTGGATATATTGTTATTGTGATGTGGTACAGTAATCTGCATTTTTTTTCCCTCTCTTAAAGTAAGAGTAATGTTCATGAGAAGAGAAAATTCCTATCTGTATGCATAAGAATAATAAATCTTCTAAAGTGTTTATCTCTTCTTAAAGCAATTTTTTTAAATCTTTTTTTAAGTTTATTTACTTGTAGTATGGCTAAGCAAGGGTCAAAAACGCTAGAATTAATTTTAAATAAGATTTTCCTTAAATGTATTAAATGGCTGAAAAAACATTTATGTTTTTTATTTTGTCACAGTTAAAGAAGCGTATTTTTCTAAGAGACTATGGTAAAATTTCACAAGAATCCAAAGAAATCAAGTTGTTGTTTTTTTTGTAGGTTACTGTTACAGGGTCGTATTTTTAATGGTGTAATTTTGATTTTAAAAAAGTGGTGATCCCAACTTTTGACACAACAGAAAAACACATTTATCCCACAAAAGTATATGAATGATGGAAGTATTTGACTTTAATTGAGACATGAAACTTTTCAATTCTTGTCAAGGGACACTTAAATAATTTAAAAGGAAAAAAATAGACAAGTGACTTTTTTTAGTTTTTGTATCGTGCAAATAAAGACTTAAGGCAGACATAAAGAGGTAGTCTAGATGAGTGTGGTAACATTTAATTCTTTATTTCCACCTCCATCCTAAACCTTTTTTTCTTCTGGTATTTTATTGCATCATAAGTGCCTTATTTCTGTCGTCCTCTGCTCTCTTCCTGAGCTTTCCTTGTTTCGTTCCTGACTTTTTCTTCCCCTCCAACTGTTCTTAACTCTTTTCTTTTAACTGCCTTAATTTCATGCTTGCATTGTTTGTTTTTTCTCGTTTCTTTCTTTTTTTCTCTTAGCTTTTTAACAATTATTTTTATTCCTGTTTTGTGCTACTTCCATACTTAAAATTAGACCTCTATATGAACATCAATGATTGAGATTTACTTGTGAAATAATTTAACAAGAAAATAAATTAAGGCTAAAATTAACACTTTAGTGAATATGTTATCAATACGATTTTTTCTAAAAAAAAATTGCTGCTCTGGGGTTTAACCCTAACGTAGGCCAGTGGATGGCGGTAGTGAGTGTTTAGCCCTCGCAAGCGAGCAGCAGACAGTTGAAGAAGTCATTCATAGCTGCTAGCAGCTGGATCCTTGTCACGGGGTCAAAGGTAAAATAACGACTCGCAACAGAGCTGGAAAGCGAGCAGACTAACGTTTGGTTTCGGCTCAGGAGTACGAGACCATAATGGATTTAAAAGAACAGGTGAGTTTTAATTTAGACTCCAGCACTCCCGTGACCGAAATTCAATTTATATGAGAAAACTTTGACAAGTAGAAAGACGACAAAAAAACTATCTGACGTATTTCAATCCTCAACCCGGAATAAATAATACTTTTTGATTTAAATTGTTTATTTTTTTCCAAATATTTTCATATTTGGTTGTTGGTGACAGTATGCGTTTATATGGTGGTGATACGTTAGCTTGTAGCTCTGGAGGCAGTTTTCCAGAACATTCTAGTAGCTTCTAGCTAGCAGGCGACACAAGTGCGCAGTCTCCACATTTACGTTCTAACCGCCATGACAACCAAACGGAACCACGTGGTTTTAATAAATATGCGTAAAAGCTTTGCTTGTAATTTATATAGTGTGATGTGTTGCGTTTCTGTTCAGTTCCAGCTGCTAAAAGAAAAGTGGACACCATTGAGTCCCCACGTGTAAATATGTTTGCATCTTTAAAATACATATTACTGCGTTATTATCAAATAATATAACCTGTGATGTAACATTTGATTGCTTAATATCTGTTATAGGCTGTTCTTACTAAAACTAAATGTAGACCTTAGTTAAGTTGTGTGTGTCTTGCGTATAAATACATTTTCTTTTTTTTAACTTAAGAAATATATTGGCAAAAAAATTATCAGGCCTTTTGTTTTGCTTTTCTTTTCTAAGTCTTTTTTTCTAATGCAGTCATACACTTTAAGGTGTGTTTGACATGTTAGTTGGTTGTTTTACTGTTTATATTTTATACGTTTCTAATTTTGGTCTATGTAACAGGTTTTGTATCTGCTTCCAGTGTTTTATATTCTATTATAATCTATACCTTGGTTTCATCTGTTTTTGTACAGCATGTTGGTTAAGCAAATAGTTTTATTATATACACAGTAAAGCTCATCGTACGTATTATGTCACATACATATATATATATTTATTTATTTTCAGTTTTCTGGCAGGCTCCGTTATTTAGGTTATGTCAACAATGTAGATGGGCAAACTTAGCATAATTTGCCAAAAAGTCGCCTTGCTGTGTAAATCTAAAACCCCCTATTTTTTCGTCCAACACAGATGAGTCAGCTAGAGGCGGATTTGCAGGAGTTGAGCTCCCTGTTGGAGAAGGCAGAGAGAAAAAGGGTACAGGACTTATTAAAGCAGGAACAGAAGAAGGTGGAGAAAGAGCTTGCAACCAAACGACAGCAGCAGCAGCAGGCCAGGAGAGAGGCAGAAACCTCTGCAACGTCCAAAGCAGCTTACACAGTGAAGATCACCAACTATGGTATGTCTGTATAAATCTATCATCAGTAAAACTGGATGCATTTTTAGAAATTTTTCATCTCTTTCCATAACGCTCACACTTTACTCAAATGTTCCTGCAGCGTGGGACCAGTCTGAGAAGTTTGTGAAAATTTACCTAGACTTGAAAGATGTGCATAAAATTTCACCAGCAAATGTAGAAGTGGACTTCACAGACAGGTAACTCGATGATTAACAAATATAAGCCTCTCTGTTTATTCCTCATGTGACAAAGTATTTAATTACAGTTTTTTGTTGTTTTCCTCCCAGGTCATTTTCGGTGCTGATAAAAGATCTAAATGGCAAAAATCATCAGATGACTGTTCTTAATTTGTTGCATCAAATTGATGAAAAGGAAAGCTACAAAAAGGTGAGTAAATCGTGATATACAAGAGTGCACATAGCTTCCAATCAAAGTTTCATTTTTTCTTCTTCTGACGAATTGATCCTGTTTTTATTGTCCTATAAATTAAGGCCTGAATCACATATTAAACAACTCAGAGGTCAAAACTTGTATACATTTTAAACAAATAAAATGTCCAGTTTGCTATCAAAACTTTGCCATAGCATCTTTTGTTTCTTTATCTTTAGGACAGACATTCCTATCTGCTTGTAAATGTGACATCATGAGATCATTTCCTGTTTACAAACTGTAGCCTATTTACTCTGAGTATTTATTCTTTTGTGTATTCTAAACACTAAACATACACCACCCCAAAATAAAAAAACACACACACAAATATGTTTTTGTATGACTGTTCGCCTGGTGCCATGTTAAATCCATAAAACTGTTTTAAACTACTTTTTGATTTATATACTTTAGTGTAACTTGCAGCTCTATTTTGTTTTCTTTCAGGTAAAAACAGACATGTTGTTAATCATGTTAAAAAAGCAAACAACAAAGAAGTGGGAGTGCCTTACAGCGGTGGAGAAACAGTCAAAAGAGAAGGAGTAAGTTCAAAATGGATCGGTATGCTTTAAATTAGGGAACCTTAAATTGTTTTGGTAAAGAGTAAGGTTTTGATTATTACATTATCTTGCAAAAATATGCATACCACTTGGAGTTTTTCTATTTTTGACGTGTTATAACTGGTGGATCCAGCTTCTGTAAGGTAACAGTTGTGTGTGTCATCAAGACCAAGTAACACACTGGTCAGGTTAGATATAAAGTTACAAAATAGTATAAAGTAGGTTATAAACCATTATTCAAGCATCGCAGAGTGTTATTATATCCATCATTTCAAATCAGAACCACTGATGTGCCAACTACTGTCCAACTACAAGCACGGAGAGCATTAATAAGGGACAGCAAATGGTAATATGCACGGATCTGCAGCTCTGGTGGACGATTCCTTCTAGATTCTTCTGAAGGAAGCAGCAAACATGTGAAAAGAGGCGCACTCTTCAGATGTTGCCAAAGATTAACCTTTGACATATTACAAAATGCGATGCTATTTTTAAAATGAACACTTCCATGTTGTCCTAAAAGGATGATCCCTTCGGTGATATACTACAGTTTAACAATCATGGGTTGAAGGTGATTTTCCTCCCAATAAGGATAAGAAGGATGGTCAGAAGTGCTGGATAGAGTGAAATGTAAAGAAAAACTTGCTGGATTTAAAAACCCTTAGGCTGGGATGGAGACTCACCTTCTCACATGACAGCAGGTATAAACATACTACCATACTTTCGAACCCTAATGACAGCCATTTAATCACTTAATAAATATTAAAAACTGGCTGCAAAACTTTATTTAAACGTCCAGTCTGACTACGTTTGTGTAGATGTGCAAAGCCAGGAGAGATATACCTCTAAAAATTTAAAGCTGTCATTTCAGAGATTTCTTTTCATTTTTATTTGCAATAAAGTTTAAAAGCCATGTTTCCTATTATGTCTACTTCATATTTATGTGCCACTTTTGTTGATGGTCTGTCACATGAAACCCCAGTAAGTTCCAGGGTGTTTGTGGTTGTAACTTGGTAGAATGTGAAAAGTTAGAGAAATTAATACTTCTGTTTGGGCAAATACTGCTAATTTTCAGTTTCATATTTACATAAGTTACCAAAAATATCCTTGCCAGTTATATAACTGTGTACCATGATCTAATCAGCAACAACGAAGTGAACAGCTGAGCAGAGAATCAGGCTTTATTGGCCAAGTATTCTCACACACACAAGGAATTTGTTATTGGTTACACAGATGCTTGCAGTGCATGAAAACTACAGTAGAAAAACATTAGTAACATTTAGCATGTGTAATTTATATTGTAAAAAAAGTGCCGTTTTGTGCAGTATAAAAACTAGAATTTATAAAAATATATAAATAAATTGTTCAATTGTTCATGAGAACAATGGAAGTTGGAAAAAAGCTTCTCTGTAGCCTGGTCGTACGGGTCTTCATGTGGCTGAAGCGTCGGCCTGATAGAAGACACCGAAACAGGTGACGGCCAGGGTGAAACGGGTCGGTGATGATTTTCTCTGCACGCTTCCTGGTTCTGGAGGCATGCAGGTCCAGCAGAGCGGGCAGCTTTACACCGATGGTCCTCTCTGCAGACTTGATAATGCGCTGCAGTCTCTTGGTGTCATGTTTTGTGATAGCACTGCCCCACACGGTGATGGATGTGGTGATGATGGACTCAATGATGGCTGTGTAGAACTGCACCATCAGCTCTTGGGCTAGATTGAACTTCCTCAGCTGGTACAGAAAGTACATCCTCTGTTGAGCCCTCTTAATGATGGAGTTGATGTTGCTGTCCCACTTCAGGTCCTTGGAGATCGTTGTGCCCAGGAACTTGTAGGACTCCACAGCCATCACAGTCCGGTGTAGGATGGTTAGTGCTGGTAGGGTTGTGGGGCTCCTCCGGAAGTCCAAGGTCATCTCCACTGTTTTTGCTGTGTTCTGCTCCAGATTGTTCTGACTGCTCCAGAGGACAACCTGATCAACCACCGGTCTGTAAGCAGACTCATCACTGTCATTGATTAGACCGATGACTGTTGTGTCATCTACAACCTTCAGGATTTTAACAGAGGAGTCCATGGAGGTACAGTCATTTGTGTACCGCGAGAAGAGCAGTGGGGAGAGTACACAACCCTGTGGAGCACCCGTGCTGATGGTTTGGGTCAATAAAGTACACTTTCCCAGCCTCACCTACTTTTTCTGCCAGTAAGAAAGTCAGTTAGTTTGTTCAGTCAGTTTGCTGTGTAATTGTCCTAGTATAATTGAGTTGAAGGCTTAGCTGAAATATGGGAACAGAATTCTTGCATAAGTTCCTGGGTGTTCAAGGTTTGGAGGATGAAGTGGAGACCCATGTTCACTGCATCGTCCACCGAACGGTTGGCCCGATAGGCAAATTGCAGGGGGTCCGTGATTTCCTTAATGTGTTTGAGAACCAGTCTTTCAAAGGACTTCATGACCACAGAGGTCAGGGCAACAGGTCTGTAGTCATTTAGTCCTGTGGTAGTTGTGTTTTTAGGAATGGGTATTATTGTGGAGCTTTTAAAACAGGACGGAACAACACACAGCTCCAGTGATCTGTTGAAGATCTTGGTAAAGACAGGTGCACCTGGTCTGCACGGGTCCTCAGGCAGGGGGGAGAGATTCCATCAGGACCTGGGGCCTTCTTGACTTTCTGTTTTGTAAAAAAAGTCTCAGCAAGTCTTCGTTTGCAGATCTTCAGGGCAGGCTGGAGGGGTGGCTGATAGTCAGATGGGTGTGAAGTGTTGGATGGGAGCTTGTTGCTGGGCTGTTCAAAGGATAAATTATAATATATTTCTAATGTGTCTTAACAGCAAACCCTCAATGGATGAGAACGCCGACCCCAGCGATGGTCTCATGAGTGTGTTGAAGAAGATTTACCAGGATGGAGATGACGAGATGAAGAGAACCATCAACAAAGCATGGTCAGAGTCACAAGAAAAGAAGATAAGAGGGGAAGACATGATGGACCTCTAAATACTCGTCTTTATTTTTCCAAGAGTGTGACCAATCTAGAACTTCCATTCTCAAACATGCATGACCTAAAATTTAAAAAAGTGGAGTTTAAGAATTGTTCATTGTTTAGTTTATTGTCTTTCAATAAACTGCTTTTGGCTCTGTATCATTTATAGGTTAGTCATGAGCTGTAATGAATAAAAAATGTGATTTTAAAGAGAAAAAATCAAGGAAGCACTGCCATTCAAACGGTGACTGATCATTATTGCTTGTGTGAGATTCCAACCTTATGAGTTTATTGGGTAATGTAGTTCTGTTCCATTCATTTGCCAAAGTCTTAATTTCTCTCAAAACAAAGCCATTCATTCCTTAAAGTAATATCCAGTAAGACATTATTGGTAACCTCCTTGGTAACTATTGAATATTAACATTAATTCCTTATTTGACCTTTTATTTCTTGTTTTTGTTGGATTGTTTTTACATTTGAATTGTCGTTCTCAAATACGAATATTGTTCTTACTTTTACTCTTTGGACTGTGCTATTCTTTTTGTTTTCTGTCATCAGACTGTTCGAAACATTTAACAAAGAAAACAGTTGGACCCACTTCTGTGTACTTGTGGTGTTTACATTTTCCTATCGCTGTATTTAAAATATGTCGCAGCTTTATGTTTATCAGCTGTTCCTTAAAAGGCCTTAGCTGTACGAAAAGAGAATATTTTGTTTGTCTTTTGTTGCAGCTTTTGTCCACCAGGTGGCAGCTTTCTGTAAAACATGTCATTGACTCGGGGAATTCTGACTTTTCTAATGAAGCAGTGAAAGCTGCTGTTTTTCTTTTATTTTTTTAAGTAATGTTTAAGTAACCCTTTTAGAATTTTTAATTGCTTTTTATAAAATTGCCAGATATAAATCAGTTAACAATTAATCTTAAAAAAGGAAAGATTAGATCACTTAAAAAAAAAAAAAGATTCAAACTATAATTTTGGCCCCATTGGGTAAACTTTATATTAAACATCGACGTTTCCATTCACGTTTCTCTTGTTCCAGATGAGCTAACCGTCTGGACTCCTCCCCTCCCACCACCAGAACGCGTCTCCGTTACGTCACGTCACGGAGGACTATAAAGCCTCGCGCGTCCGCGTTCCTCTCTCGCCAGATGGAGAAATCCCGAAATAGAGAAACAACACAGCATTACCTCGTGTGGTTTTTTTTCCCCCCTCCGATAAACACGCAGGAGGAAGGATTTTTACGCAATAATAGATTTATTCACTGAACGGTCCGTCTGTCGCCTACTTGAGGGCCACAACATGAACGCGGATTTACTGAAGCCCGTCCCGGAGCGCGGACACCAACAGCAGCCTGCCGCGGCGAAGAACGGCAGGAATAAAGCCGAGCTGGCGGCGGTGGTAACCGATCCCAAGACGGGGAAGTCTTATAGTAAAGGGAAGCTTCTGGGCAAGGTAAGGACAGCTCTGGCTCCGGATCTGTCTCAGTTAATCAAACAAAGTCGGCCAGAAGATCTCAAATCATAATTTAACCTTTGGGGGATTCGCCTGGTCTAGTCTGCATTTCCGCACCTGCTTGTTCGCGTGTTTGATGAATGAATCACAGGCAAGGTGTGTCCAGCTGCAGCGCATTACATAAAATTACCATTTTAACATTCCCCGCGCTTTATTTGACCTTGTATGGCTTTTTTATGTGCGTGTATGTCCGACCTGCGTTTTCTAATGAAGGAGCTCTGCAACAGTATGTTAGATTAAAGCCTTTATTTTTTTGTCTGTCAACGTGTTGCTCTACCATGATGAGCTAGACTCTCCATGCCGCAGAGCTGGAAACCTCTGTCACTTTCATGGTTAACAAAATGCAGCAGTGCGGTGTGCTTCATCCTTCATCCTCTCCCCCTCCAGCATGATCTCATCAGGAAAATGCAGAAATCAAAAAAACACTTGACAGTCCGATTCACGGGGTTGGTTTTTATGTTAATAGTGAAATGGTCCACTGAATGGATTGGCCTCGTTTTAAATCACACTGATGAATTGCCTAGTCCAAAGCTATAGACTGTGGGCAAAATGCTGATTATTTATGACCATTACACTGCCACCATGTTTTAACTCCTTCTCCTTCCCAAAGGGTGGCTTTGCACGATGCTACGAGATGACAGACCTTTCCAACAACAAAATGTATGCTGTGAAGGTGATCCCACAGAGCAGAGTCTCCAAACCACACCAGAGGGATAAGGTACACAAATCTGTTGCATGATCTTGAATGATATAAAATATATTTGAAATGCGCCAACTGATGGATTATTTAATTTGTGTTTGTCAAAACTTGGCAGATTACAAACGAGATCGACCTGCACAGATCCCTGTCGCACAAGCATGTCGTGAAATTCTCACATAATTTTGAGGACCAAGAAAACATCTATATATTCCTGGAGCTCTGCAGTCGGAAGGTGAGACGCTGGAAAACTCCAGAATGATTTGGCGCAGCTTCTTAAAGCAGAGACTGCTCCACTTTTTGTGGGTCTAAACCCACTGACACTGTTTGAAAGGTTCTTGCCGTTTTTATTTTGGCTCTATGGGAATAATTGTAAACATGCTTTGGTTGTTCCTGTAACTGATTTCTGTACAATATCTTTATGTAGAATAGAATTGTTTGCAAGATTCTTGGAAAATGACCATGATAGGTGGTTTTTTTTTTTTGTCCTTTGAGGATTATAACACAAACGGGGTGAAAATGACTGGTTATTTGATAAATCCAAGTCTACTTTTTTTTTTTACCTTTTTTGTCTAATGAACTAAACTCAAAGTGAGTTCTATTTAATTGTATATATCTGAAAATGCTGACTTTTATTGTGATTTATTACATGGGTTTTGTCTTTTGTAAACGTTTGAGGTGGACATTTTTGGTGACCGTTTTGGGTTTTTTCAACTGTAGTTTGTTATGGTATTTGAAATATAAATTATTAAATAAAAACCATGGTTAAAGTGTAACCACCCGATTACTGGTCTTTGCAAGTAGTATGAGAACTTTGCCTGTTATTACATTGTGTAGAATCCCTGCTACTGCACTGCTGGTCTGTTTTTGACTGACTGCAAGGTTTGATCGTCCACCTTTTCCTTTGTTTTACAGTCCTTGGCACATATTTGGAAGGAGAGACGTACTCTGACAGAACCCGAGGTGCGATATTACCTCAAACAGATCATTTCTGGCCTCAAGTATCTCCACAACCGGGGAATTCTGCACAGAGACCTCAAACTAGGTATGTGAATAAAACTACATGCTGTAGAACAGGCCAAAGCATCCCTGGAATCTGATGGGGCTTTAGTCACATCAATGTCCTCTGTGGAATGCTGACTCAATAGCGGCTTTTGTCCTTTTCAGGTAACTTCTTCATCAACGAGAACATGGAGTTGCGGCTGGGAGATTTCGGCCTTGCTGCTAAGTTGGAGACGGTGGAACAGAGAAAAAAGTGAGTACTCTAGAACAGCGTTTTTCAACCTTTTTTGAGCCAAGGTACATTGTTTTCATTGAAAGAATTACGAGGCACACCACCAACCAAAAATGTAAACAAATGATACTCTATAGTCGCATATATTAAATTTATAGTAATTCTTATCAAAGTGTCTTTAATATGAATCAAATCGACATGTATTTTTTATCATATTTTAAATCTCTTATTTCAAATTGCACTTAACATGTCCACTTAAAAAATACTCAACAATTATCCAATTTCACCAAGATAATTTCCACGGCACACCTGACGATCACCCACGGCACACTGGTTGAAGAACTCTGCTCTAGAAAAGCAAAATGTTTAAAAAGCAAATATAACTGGCAAACATTTGCATCATTTTCCAGCTGAAAACAAAATGTGTTTTGTTTTTGTAATAAAGTGGCTTAACCTAAATCCATTGCATTAGTCACTAAGCAGTTTCCTCCTCCCACTGCTTCTTTCATGCAACTACCTGACTGAATCGGTTTCCAAGTGGCAGTTGAATGTAGAGCTTAGATCAGGGTTTCAGTACTTTGCGATCTTCCTGTGGCATACCAGAATGAGTGTTGCAGAAAAAAATAAAATGCTTCAGCTTGTTCTCATTGTCCCTGTTGCATAATAGAAACTGTTTTGAATTTTATTTGGTACTCTGACAAACCTACACCTATTTTCTCAGAACCATCTGTGGAACTCCCAACTACTTGGCTCCTGAGGTGCTTAACAGGCAGGGCCACAGCCAAGAGTCGGACGTTTGGTCTCTCGGTTGCGTCATGTAAGTTTGACTCTGTGCCATTTTAAAACCTGTTTTTCTGTACTCAATATTTTGCATCAAACTGACCACTGGGACACATGGGTTTTTTTTCTTCATAGGTACACTCTGTTGTGCGGCAACCCTCCATTTGAAACACTTGATTTGAAAGAGACCTACAAGTGTATAAAGGAAGTTCGGTACACCCTTCCCTCTACAATCTCCCCCGCTGCACAGAAACTTATTTCTGGCATCTTGCAGAAAAACCCCACTGACAGACTAACTCTGGATCAAATAATGAACCATGAATTCTTCAGCAAGGTATGTAATCTCTCAACAGTTCATAAAATGTAATCCTGCCTCAAACTCATTATTTTCACTAAAAGATTAACCTTTGTTTTCTTTTTTCTTTTTAGGGTTTCACTCCCGACAAACTTCCTCCCTGCAGCTGTTCAACGGTACCAGAGCTCCATCCTCCAAGCCCTGCCAAGAAATTCTTCACAAAAATGGCCAAGAGCTTCTTTGGCAAGAAAAAGGCAAAAGGCAAGCGGAAATGTGATAATTTAAACAATGGCTCAAAAGCTAATATTGAACTTCATTCAGTTTTTATTTCTATTTTATTTTTATTTTGACTTTAATCAAGCATTTCAAAAGGCTTTTGCTCATTAGAACTGTGACTCTTTTCACAGCTGAGAAGATTCCATGTGAGGAAAAAGACAAGGACATTTCCAAGCTGGTTTCGGGCATTGTTAAATGTTCCATCAACCGGCAGATAAGCTACAAAACAGTGGAAGCTAATGAGGTAAGTCTTACAGACTTTTTTAATTCCCTTGTTCTTTTTGATTCAAATAAGTGAAAAATGTTTTAGCTAAATGTGGAAAAAGTGGCTTGTCATTCTGTCAGCCAAAACTCAGATGTTCCAAAACAGTTAAGTGGTTAACATGAATCTCAAAACCGTATTATACATGGTATTAAAGTAGCGATTAGACTTCTTTGCAAGTTTGTTTTATTTTTGAAAAAGCATCAATGATTAAGGGAAAAACTAAACATTGGGGTAACCATAACAGTTTTGGGTATTTGGATGCATCTTATCGCTGGCATTGTTTAAAAAAAATCTCAGATTTGCAATGGGTGCTAGTAATGAGAGCCTCTGTGTTCTATTTTTATTAGTTAAACATTTTATGTGAGAACACCAGCACACTGTTTGCTCGCAGTAAAAAAATGTGGTGACTATCACAACGGAGAGACAGTGCCACAGCAGCAGGATCCTCAGTAGGCCCATCCCCTAATCAGACTAGTCTACTTTCTATTTATAGGGCCTGATAGAAGCCAGATTTTTGTTCTAAGAACTAAATGGGTCTTGATGTTCTTGGGATTGATACACTGGCTTTTAATTGTACACTTGCACCTGTTTTGTTTCATAATTGGACCGAAGTAGTTGGGTTTTTGTTTAATTAGGAAAGATGGTTTTTAACCAATAACTTTGTTAAATTGAAGGTGGCCATGTGAAAATGGGTTAACTTCTCCACAATAGCCAGAAGTTGCTCAATCTTGAAACACAAAATCCTAAATGGTGAGCGCCACTCATTTATTATGCAATTGACGTTGAAACATGACTAGTGGAGTTGGCGATGGATGACTCACTCTTGCACTTGTGTACGTCTGCAGTTGCTGCTCTGGTTTCTTCATTCTTTGTGTTCTTCATCATTGTGCATTTGTGTTTTGTTTGTCGTCTTTGATGAATGCGTTGCGTTTCTCCTCTCAGGGGCCATTTCCCACTGGTCAGCTGGTCACCCCCATGCCTGTGGAACACACTCCCGCTGAGGAAGAATCCAGGAAGTCAATCTCCCGCTCTTTCAAGGGCACCATGGCCAGCAGCACTGAACGTAGGTTTATATTCAGATGCAATTAGCAAATTCTTTTCTTACTTTCTTGCTGGTTTTGTAATGAGCATCTCCTTGTATTCCCCCTCAGCATGCGAGGATGTCCTGACTCCTGCAGCCATTGCTGAAGCTTCAATGAAAGAGCTGAAAAACTGCTTGGCCACCATGCCAGCAGGTGAGTTTGGAGCGCTTGGCCTCAATTGGTATTCGTGGAGCTTGTGTGTTTAATTTGTCACAGAGAAACAAAATGCTGTTAACCTTAATGTGATGCAGAAGAGCTCTTCAACGTTAATTCATTTCCCTCAGAACCTTTTTCTCCTGCTCCACCTACCGCCATTTTCAGTCCTTGAAATAACTGCTGACTACTGCTTCTCTTAACACTGAACCTATGCACCTTTTGTTCCATTTCTAGCATTTGCGAGATGCTGACTTGTGGAGTCTGTAAACAATTACATGTTTCTCAACCCCATCTTCTATCTCAACCTTTTCCCCAGCTACCAGAAACCCGCCGTGTTTGTCCAGGCCTCAGTCCTTCCTTTGGGTTACAAAATGGGTCGACTACTCAAACAAATACGGCTTCGGATACCAACTCTCAAATCAAAGTATAGGTGTCCTCTTTAATGAGGGAACACATCTCAGCCTTTGTGACCAACGCAAGTAAGTGACCCTGAAATGCATTTTAAATGGTCAGAGTTGGGCTTTAAAGATTTTTTTTTTTAATTAACAATTTCTTCCGAACAGGACAGTTCATTACTGCCTGACCAACAACAAACACTTCACATTCCCAACCCATTCGCTCCCTGAGCAGCTTCGCAGCCAGAAACAGATTGTTGAACTCATGGCCAACTACATGGAGCAGAATTTAATGGAGGTATGAAAAGACTTGTCTGTAAACCTAAAATTAACATAAGCCTAGCAGCAGCAAGTCGAAGATGATTTAACCGACCATCCCTATTGTCTTCAGGGTGGAGATCTTCCTTGTAAGGAGCAGAGCTCTGCGCCCCCTCCTCTGCTGCTGCAGTGGGTGAAGACTGACCACGCACTCGTCATGCTGTTCAACAACGGCACCCTGCAGGTTCGTGCAAGCTCATAAATGCTAAAGATAATGAGCTAGATTGTAAATACCTGGTTTAAATTTTTACTTAAATCTGTTTCTAAAATCTTTCTTTTCAGGTGAACTTCTACACGGACCACACAAAGATCATCCTGTGCAAGTCTTCGGACGACACCTACCTCCTCACGTACATCAGCCGGGAGCGTGTCTCATACACGTACCTCCTCAGCATGCTAAATGAGATGGGCTGCACAGCGGAGCTTCGTCACCGACTCCGATATGTGGTCCAACTGCTTCAGCACCACAGTGACGCCTGAGAGCAGAGCTTGGTGTCTTACAGACTGATACTTTGTAAGCAGCCTGAGTAGTTGCTTTTTTTGGTTTTTTCTTTCCCCGTTACTTGACCTTTGCTAGTTTTGTTTACTTACCTCGAGGCGGTTCTGAGGGCAGGTGGAAAGCCTGTTCAAACTGATGAACACTTGCTCAACTGAGTGACAATCTTTCCTGGACCGTTGTTACCGGGGTGATTGCGTTAGATGACATTGAGCGATGGTGAAGTTACCCAAAGAAGCGTCTGTCTGAAGTGTTTGTGCCTACCAGTTTTTGCCTCAAAAGGTATCCACCTGGAAGGTTTTTGATACCTGAAAGAAGAGATTAGTACGTTGGCGGAATACGATGGAGACCCACTTAACTTTCCTTTTACTTACTCTGAACCACTGCTTCTCTGGTGGATCTTTGATTGCCAATGACCCTGCAGCGTTTCAGCTGATGACTGACTGTGCAGGCACGGTTTCTCAAAGGTTCTTGAACACTAAAACAAAACTGTTCAAAGTTCTTGCAAATGAAACTGGTGGATCTTGTGGCTGAAATGCAATTGGGCTCACCTTTTTTCCAAAAAAAAACATTTCAGCAGCAAGTTCTTCTTCCCTGTAGACTGCAACTGTGATTTACTTTTTTTTTTTTTTTTTCTAAAACTGAATTGTTTTCAGATTTGAAAATAGTTTGACTTGGAAGAGAGAACCTCCTACCCTCAGTTGCCTTCTGGCCTTATGGAACATGGTGCACATACATTTTATTTAAAAAAATGTTTTCTCTGAAGATGAGCCAACAAAAGATCACCTAAGATCTGCATCTCACACGCACAATATTTTAAGGCTCAGTTAATGAAGGCGATACCAAGTCATTGCTTCTTTTGCTGCAATGTCACTTTTTTTTTTTTTATTGAAATTTCACTGCGGTACACAAGATGCTACAGGGATGAACACTGTTTTGCACTTTTTTATTTTATTTCCTTTAAAATTTTTGCCTACATTTTATACTCTTCACTTGTTAAATTTTATTCTTTTTTTTTTTCTTTTTTTTTACCAAATATTAAAGGTTTCGGTTTTAAAAAAATGAGTTTTACATTCACTTGCAGTAGGTGAATGAGTGTACTCTATATAAGAGCACCAGGAAACAAGGCTGCATTCGTTGGGAAGCTGAGGGTTTGGAGGTTTGGATAAAAGTGCCTTTCTGAGGGATGTCTGTATAGTGCAATAACAACCCTTTGATGAATGTCGAGCTGATTACAAGCAAGATTTCAGATGGGTTATTAAAGGTGGACTTTACTTTTGCACTTCGAGCCAAGTAGCAAAGGTAAACCCAAAAGCACTACACTCACTACCTGGTATAAGCTTTTAGAACTGTTAGAAGTATATAGCCCAATACTATCCACAATGGGGAAAGAAGAACCTTGTATTCTATTGTATTGTACTGTAAACGTTCTGGTTTACATTGCTTTCTTGATCCAGAGTTGTCCATAAAACTGTGACTTGGAATGCAGGTGTTGCTTACATATGTTTCCTAAAAACACCCAGTGTTGTGAAAGCCATTTGCCAATTCAGAAGTCTTTATTTTTTTTTGGCACATATGGTTTTATTTATCTTTTTTATTTATAAATGTCCTTTTTTTTTTAATTTATTGTGTAAATGTTCCGGTCTTGACACAAGGAAATGTTCAATTCCGATCACTTTTCTTTTTGTATGTCATGTTTGGGGGGGGGGGGGGAATGGGACAAAATAAAGTTTATTCAAAATTAATTGTTCGCTTCTGAGATACACTGTAAAATTTATCATAAAGGTTTTTATTATCATAGTATCATACCAGCTGCACACTTATTTATTTAATTGCCATACTAAAACAAAAATTTTAAGCTCAATCTACTAAAATAAATGGTAGAAATTACTTAACCAAATGTCTTACAGTTCAAAGTAATTGGGTAAAAGATGGCTGCAGGAAGTGCATCCCTCAGGCTCATTATGACCAAAGTAGCAATGGCTACTAAAGTGATGGATGCCCTGACGTTTCCTCAGAACACGCATTTCTTTTGACATATTTTGAGTAATCCTTCAAGATTAACAAAAATTTTATTTTCCAGAGATGAAATGTCTAGACAGAAGACTTACTCACTTCTTTCAAAATATTTGGCATCCTAATCCTTTATCGTCATTTCTTAAACATCGTGCAATGTTTGTTTAAACTCTATTGGGACCTATGGTGGAATTCAATGATTGGGTTGGTTAACATTAAGTGTTTATGCAACAAAAACCTTAGCTGGGGTTCCTTAAATTGGAAACTTTTTCAAACTGATTTGTGATGTATTTGTGGTTTTAATTGTGCCTTGAGACGACATGTTGTAAATTGGTGCTACATAAATAAACTTGGGCTTTGGTTGGACATGATACCAAGGATTAATTCTGTAAATGATGGCGCCGCGGATGGCAGCCTCGGCACAGCGCTCTCTGCTTTTTTCTTTGTTTTTGTTAATTTTTTATGTGTTTTGTCATGCGATCCCGATAACACACACCAGGGAGGAACTGCTTAACATCGGCCAGCCTACCGCTAACAGTTTCTCGCCTATTTTTACAAACTCTGATAGCTTTTTGGACATTTTTGTCGGTGGAGCAGCGGCTCTCTGTGCGGCATGGAGGAGACGCAGACGGGGAAAGCCCGCCGGTGCGCTAGTGAAACTTAGACAACGAGGATTTAAAACTGCGCTTCCATCGATTCACTTGGCGAACCTCCCCTCTCTAAACAACAAAATGGATGAGCTGCTTCTCCTTAACAAAATTAAAAGAGACTTTGCACATTCCGCTGCACTTTGTTTTACTGAAACTTGGCTCAGCGAATCCGTTCCTGACAGTGGATTACTTCTGCCGGGCTTTCGTCTACACCGAGCGGATCGTGTAACGGGACTCTCAGGTAAAACTAAAGGTGGTGGAATATCTTTTTACATTAATGAAAACTGGTGCACAGATGTCACAGTGTTAAACAAACCCTGCAGCCCGGATTTAGAAACATTATTTATTAACTGCAAGCCATTTTATTCACCGCGGGAGTTCTCCTCCTTTATCTTGGTCTGTGTTTACATACCACCTCAGGCTAAGGTGGATGCTGCACAGAAAAGCCTGGCTGACCAGATAACCTGTTTGGAGCAGAAACATGCGGACTCACTTTCTATCATACTTGGGGACTTTAACAGGGCAAAACTGAACCACGCACTGCCAAAATACAGACAACACATTAATTGTCCCACCAGGGGCAAAAACACATTGGACCACTGCTACACTGTAATAAAAGATGCTTACTGCTCTGTGTCCCGTGCGGCTCTGGGACATTCTGATCATTGCTTGGTTCATCTTGTTCCAACATACAGGCAGAAACTAAAATCAGGTAAGCCTGTGGTTAAAACCGTGAAGAAATGGACCAGCGAGGCAAAGCAGGAACTACAGGACTGTTTTGACTGTACTGACTGGAGTGTTTTTGAGACTGCAACCGACAGTTTGGACGAACTTACTGACACTGTGACACCGTACATTAGCTTCTGTGAGGACGTTTGTGTGCCCCCCAAAACCTTCTGCAAATACAACAATGATAAACCATGGTTTACAGCAAGATTAAGGAAAAAACGTCAAGCAAAGGAGAATGCCTACAGAAGTCGGGACAGATCCCTGTACACACAGGCCAGAAACATGCTGACCAAGGAGATCAGAGTAGCCAAAAACAGCTACACTGAAAAACTAAAAAACAGGTTTTCAGCCAATGACTCTACATCAGTATGGAGAGGCGTGCGAGAGATAACCAACTACAGGAGATCACCCAACTCTATCGAGGCAAACAAAGACCTGGCTGACGACCTTAATGTTTTCTATTGTAGGTTTGAGAAGGACACATTCACACCCACCCTCCACCCCTGCATATCAACAGCTCATATCACACCTTCAGCTATCACCACACATTCCACCATGGACACACAATCTGCATTACAAATAGGTGAGATGGACGTGAGAAGACTCTTCAAAAGACAAAAAACCAGGAAGGCACCAGGCCCAGATGGAGTCTCACCGTCATGTCTCAAAGCTTGTACTGACCAACTGGCTCCTTTTTTTCAAAGATTTGTAACGAGTCACTGGAGCTGTGTGAAGTCCCATCCTGCTTGAAACGCTCCACCATCATTACAATTCCCAAGAAACCCTCCATCCAACCGGTTGCCTTAACATCTGTGGTCATGAAATTCTTTGAACGACTGGTCATGACACATCTCAAGAGCGTCACTGGCCCCCTGCTGGACCCTCTGCAGTTTGCCTACCGGTCAAACAGGTCGGTGGATGATACAGTCAACATGGGATTGCACTACATCTTAGAACACCTAGACAGCCCACGGACTTATGTAAGAATCCTTTTTGTGGATTTTACCTCTGCATTTAACACCATCATACCAGAACTCCTCAACCTCAAACTTTCTCAGCTCAGTGTGTCCCCCGCCATCTGTCAGTGGATCACCAGCTTTCTGACAGACCGGGCACAAGAGGTGAGGCTGGGGGATTTTACCTCTGACACAAGAACAGTCAGCACTGGTGCACCACAGGGCTGTGTCCTCTCTCCACTGCTATTCTCTCTACTCTAACGACTGCACCTCTACAGACCCAACAGTGAAACTCCTAAAGTTTGCAGACGACACTACGATCATTGGACTAATCCAGGATGGAGACGAGTCTGCATATCGGCAGGAGATTGATCGGCTGGTGCTCTGGTGCAGTCAGAACAACCTAGAGATGAACACACTAAAGACTGTAGAGATGACGGTGGATTTTAAAAGGAAACCGTTGACACTGCTTCCCATCACCATATTCAACAGCACTGTGTCTACAGCGGAGACCTTCAGGTTCTTGGGAACTACCATTTCCAATTACCTAAAGTGGAAGGCCAACATCAACTCCATTCTCAAAGAGGCCCAGCAAAGGATGTACTTTCTGCGTCAACTGAGGAAACACGGTCTGCCACAGGAGCTGCTGAAACAGTTCTACACTGCCGTCATTGAATCTGTCCTGTGCACATCCATCACAGTGTGGTTTGGTTCAGACACAAAACAGGACAGATGCAGATTGCAAAGAGTGGTGGATATAGCAGCAAAAATCATCGGTGCTCCTTTGCCCACCCTCCAGGACCTAAACAAATCAAGGACCAGAAACCGGGCAGAAAATATTATCAAAGACTCCTCACACCCTGGTCACAAACTCTTTAACCTTCTACCCTCTTGCAGGCGCTACAGAGCCCTGAACACAAAATCAAACAGACACTGTAACAGTTTCTTTCCAAATGCCATCAAACTTATCAATAACAAAAACTAAACTGCTGTTTACTGTTGTTTACATGCCACACTGCACTTTAT
>JAVLVB010000386.1:0-17901 GCA_032876305.1 Orestias chungarensis
ATTGTTGGGTTATGGGTCAGTAACCAGTCGAACCCAAGAATAATGTGCGGTTGTGACGATGAGAAGATGAAGAAGGAGCGTAGCTCCTTGTGATTTCCGGACATGATGAATTCTAGGGGTCTAGTGATGTGTGTGATCTGGGGAAGGGAACGGCCATCCAAGGCGGAAACTCGGAGGGAAACAGGGAGTAGAGAGGTGGTGAGTTGCAACTGGTTAACCAGGATCTGAGGAATGAGGGATCGCTCTCAACCAGAATCTATCAGGGCTGATAGATGGTGTTGTTTCTGGTTGTGAACAATCGTGACGGGAATAAGACAACGTGTCTGACCAGGACGGGAGATTGAGTCCATCGGTTGCCTGGTAGTTACCGGTGGACTCTGTCGGGGAGTGTCGATTTTACTGCGGACGGGACAAGCGTGGATGTAGTGACCTGGGGTTCCGCAGTAAAGACACTCATTGGACTCCATTCTTCGCTGCCGTTCCTCCGGGGCTAATCTGGTTCGTCCGACCTGCATGGGCTCCGGCCCCGCCACAGCAACCCCCGTGGCCACCTAGGAAACAGCACAGAATGACTCAACCTGACATGGATAACAGGGGGAATGTTTTTAAGAGTCAGGGTGAGTCTTTCCAAGCTGAAAACAACATCCAGACTGAAAAATTGTACAACCAAGGAAGTGCCAGCATCATTATATGGGTCTGTTGTTGTATGTGTGGAACTATTCCTTTAAGATTAGATTAAATTTACCTTTATCAACAGAGTAGAAGTTGCATTTGGAAGCTTGTTTCAGTTGTAAAATTATGTTAAACACATATTACTACAAGTATTCATGTTGACAAAGTAGGTTAGCATCAAGCTTTTCAAAATGGAGGACTCAATCTGCATTATTCCAGAACAAAACAGACATCGGGATGAGCTGCACCATTTTCAATAAGAAGAGAGCTCAAACATTCTGCTAAAAATATAGCAGGAGGTGGGTGATTGACACAAAAAGTATCTTACCATGCAGTTTGCAAAGGGGCCTTTATTCAAATATCCATAAGCATGTAGGTATTTACTGCATTTGAGCATGAATGTAACATTTTGAACCTGGCCTCTTTCCCATTGACTGTATGAGATGAGCATCAACCAACTGCAACCTTGCAAGAGTAAGCAGTTCTAGTCAATAAATTGATCCCTGTGTAATTTTAATTCTGTGTGGACTGGAAAATATGCAATAAAATCAAACTTCTTTATACAAGTATTATTTTTAAAAACGCATTGCAGTTTAATGTGTAGTTGTTTTACTCAAGAAAATAATTATTTGAGCAATTCGTTTCAAGCCCAAGGTGTACAGAAGGTTGATGTCCGCATGCAAGCTTTTGACTTGAACTGTAAGTCAAAAGTATCAATCTTCAGTGGGAGTTATTGACATGGCTTTACATAAGACAAACATGCCTTGTTGTATCCACAGGGAGCTGCAGCATAATAAGTTTTTAAAAAGCCTGTTATCAATCAACGGCTAGGGATTACAATGGATTTAGGTTAAGCTTTCATTTCCATAAACGAGTCTTGAATACAGTTCCTGTTCGTTATTCCTTGCTTCCTCACCTCGTGTTGCAGTGAAATGAGCTCCTGAAGGGCTATCGAAGGCAGGCTGAGCTGTGCTTTTAGCTCTGCAATAAACAAATATTTGTTGGTGGTATGTGCTTGTTTCTCAGCTGTAATTGGGGGAGATGTTGGGCAGAAAATTCAGGGAAGATTGCTGAGGGAGTTTTATTGGAACGTGGAGTCTAATCAGATTCTCAGTCTTTATGTTCGTTTTTTGGGCCTAGGGCTTAGAAAACAACACACCTGGTGATGTTTAAGGACTGATCTGCTCAGACAGTCATTATAAGTATCATGGGTCTGTCTGAAAGTAAAGAGACCATAAATAATTCTATTTGTGTACTGCAAACATGTTACGAGTCTTCTATGTAGTGGAAAAAATCCTTGAATTTGTTGGAGCTTGCCTTAAACTGGTGCCTGAACATCAACCTTCGGGCAGATGCTGCAATAACCAGACATAGTTACAACATTTCCATCAATACCCGCTGAACCAGTCATAACGGCATAGTTATACACATTAAAATCTCACCTGTTATTAACTTGGTATATGTACTAACCATTTGCAGTTAAACTCCCATCATTTTAAATAATCTAGTAATTTACCTAATCTTTGTTTAACATTGTCATTGGTATATTTAACATGTATTAAAACTCAAGATGCATATCACCATTAAAGAGCTGTTCATCATTTACAAAGATTTAGTCTTTCATGCTTTTAAATCCTAGTCAGCCTGGGATTGTGCAAGCACGGATGACTTCATATGCCATCCTTAATATCATGATGCATGAAAATTAGACGGTTAATATGCACCTCTCTGTCATGGCAACGGCTAAGAAGAAGACTAAGAAAATAATTTTTGCTTGCATAAAAATTAAGGTGCCTTTGACAAAGAAATTTTCCTCGGTCACTGAACAGTCATTCTCCTCAGATTCCTCCATTCATAGCGATCCTGCGGCACTGCCAGTTTAGCTATCCATGAAAGCTCCAGGTAAATTGCCATTTCTCTAAACCATAGGAGTGTGACTTACTCTCTAATATCTACACTTCTGCAGTTTCATAGCTATTATAAAACATAGGGAGTAACAAAAAAAGAAATTCTTACCTCAATTTCAATTAAGTTTGGGGTATGTACTGTAATTTATGCTTTCATGTGTTTGTAATTTAGTTTACTGTTGTATAGTGCTGGAATCTGATTATGAATCATAAATGAAAAATAACAAATATAAAATGTGGGGGATAATAGATTTTATTTAATACATAATTCCATAATTGTAAAGACAAACAAAATAATGCTGTTGTCAAATTCTCTTACAATTAAAAATCAATTTCTGATGGGGAAAAAATTAAACGTAAAAAGACGGTTTTCCGTTGCTCTACATCTCTCATGTCCTACTTTGAAGGGTTAGGTTATCCTAAGCTGTTTCTATAGCTGCTTCTAGGCTTAGGTTGTGTGTTACCACTGTGTTACTTTATTATTCTATCATCGACTTTAGTTGCAATAATTTCAACTGTTAACTTGCTGTTTTCGGTTGTTATTACTCTCTCCATAGAAGCTACACCTGGTCTGGCATTCTGCTAGCTGTGATTTATTTACTTATTTTCTTCTTTTTTTGGAGCAGCTGAAAAGCTTTTTCTGCCACTTGCATGACAACTTATTTTCTTTAGAGATCATTACTGATCATTTTCAAGATCTTGTACATTACATGCTTCTGTATCCTTGACATTTTCAATTTAGCTGAATTTCCATGGATATGGTCTTAGTCCTGATTAACAGAATTTTAGGTTTGTTTGTTTGTTTTAGCCTCATTAAGTTTAAAAAAGGCATTTTATCTGTATGAAAAAAACAACTTTAAAACATTTTGGATGCTTTAGAAAAATGCAGTTATTCAGTAAATTAGAATATCATTGAATAATTTAATCCTGTTTTTGTATCCATTTCAAAAATAATACTCATATTAAAGGTTCATTTCACACACAGCGAAACATTTTATGCTGATACTCTGATTATGGCAAAGTGAATAACGATTATCAACTGAGCACTAAACAGTTTCTTATTATACACAATGTGAATATAAACATTATTCATATGTAATAGGAAGTATGTCCTTGTATGGTACATATGCTTCCTATTCCTCTAAAGACTGTGTTTACTCCTCTTATTTGTACAACTGTGTCTAACACACTATTTCCTTTCACTCAATTTTTCCACGTACTCATCCAATACACCATGAAAATCCTTTAAAAATATCACAGTCAGTGATTAAGCCACATACAATGTATGACTTTCAGTGAATGAAGTATAATATTCAAATAAAACAGTTAAATTCTAATTTAATAAAATGTACATACAAAATGCATCGCAATGGCAAAGGAATCCTTTGTTTGAATAAAAAAGACTTTTTCGAAGGTCACATTCAGAGAGACAGTCTGGGCCCATGGTAATTCGCTCACAGGTGACAATAAGGTGAACCTCTCCTCTCCCATATCCATGTGTGTGGCCCTGACAGATTGATGAATTGGATAGTCCCTTGGCATTTGTTTACGTGAATAAGAATTGCAGAAAATTTTTATAAAAATCCTTCACATGACTTGGTCTACTAACATGTCACTGAGTGAGAAGAGAAAATGTGCTTGTTCGGGTGATCACTCAGGCACTAGCCACTAAACCTCATTTTTCAACAAGAATAATCGAATTCACATTCCTTTTTATGTTTATTGTTGTCTTCATAAAAATATATACTGTAAAAGATGTTTTTCCTTGGCTCAGGAGGAGGGAAGAATGTCTTTAATAAAACAGATTTTTTTTTTTTCTTTAACACAGCTGATTTTATTGTTGGGAGTAAGTCAGGAGAAAAATAATAAAGATAATTCATTCTCCCACCCCTTATCTGGGCAACTGGGAGAATGTGTATGAGCAGCAGTGAGACTTGAGTAGAGATGTGAGAGGTAAGCTCCAGGTAGGTGTTTAGAGGTGAAACAAGGACTACATATTGATAAATTATTGGGGGTTATCACTGCTTTTCATGTTTTGATGTGTTTGTGCTATTCAAATTCATGAGTGTGTCTTTACCTCACTGAGCCGGCCCAAGGCACAAGCGAACTAAGCAACGGCTTAGGGCCCCCAAGGCCACAAGGGGGCCCCCAAGAGCAGTTTTAAAAAAAGTATTTATTTATTTTTTTGTCCATGTAGAATTGGTGATTTCTATATTATCACAAATATATTATTGTACAAAAAACACAATTTCAGCCGAGTGCTGCTGGTGTAATCCTAGTGATTACTGCCTCTGCTCCGGAGCTAAAGAAGCTACGCTGCACCGGTGTATGGAAAGAGAAACGCAGAAAGAAGAGGAGAAGGAATGCCGAGATCAAGGTATGTTTTAATCTTGGCTTGCATGGTATGCTAATGTTTATCGAAGAGATTATCAAGTGATGAGCCAGCTAGTTCATGAGTTTTTAGCTAGCTGGTTTAAAACCACAGAAGTTCATGTCTTAACATTAAAATGTTGGTGTTTGTGTATCTTTAACTTTTATTGAGTTGCTTCTCGGGTGATATCTGTGTATTTTTCTTTCTTTTTTTTTTCTGGTTTTGCTAATGTTTAATAGCAAACGTTAATGTCGACGCTAAAGGGGGGGGGGGATGTACTTGCGTTGGCGGTGAACATGTTAAATTGGGGGTCTTGACAGGGTTTTTTTGTGTGTTTTTTTTTACATCAACTTATAAGTTCTGTGCAACAGTAGGAGCACTGCTAAAGTACTTTGGAGGCATAGAATCAGCCCAGTGCCAGTCCTCAGACGTAACTGTGAGCAATCCATCAGGTGAGGGAAAGTGTCTCCATACAGTATATGTAACTTCCAAGTATAAGAATTACATCCAAAAGGGAAATTTGTTAGTCAAGGTACCTCATTAATATGTGTGTATGTATGTACATGGCTAGCTTTTGTTGTTCTTTTTTCATCCTAAATCCATCTCCGTCCTCTAAAGCTCCCTGATCGTGTGTGTCCACTGTCCCCCGCTCTTGTGTCTGCAACCACAGATAATCTACCTGGTAAATTAACATTAAAACACCATTTACAATTGTTAAATTATCTTAATCTGTTTTATTTTCTAATATTTTGAAGCAAGCAACATCATTTTTCAAGTATTTCATTACATCTAAAATGGCAAGCTTTTGTTGTTGTTGTTGTTGTTTTTTATCTTAGGTCCATTTCCATCCTCTCCAGAGCTCACACCCCCATCCTGTGTGCCCACTGTTCCCACTGTGACTGCAACCTCAGTTGATCTACTTGGTAAATTAATTGCAAATTGTACTGCTGAACATTCTCAGATGAACAATTCTGTCCAAAACTGTAATATGAAGTCTTTTTTGGTAGTTTTTTCTTACTCATTGTTTTTCTTTGTTTACTTCCTCAGCTACCTCATCATAATGTTCACTTCTCACCATGGATCATCATCAGCTCCGCCAGTTGACCCAGCTGAGTGGCCTTCTTTTCTTTCAGATTTAGAGAGGACAGAGCATGTGATCAGAGGCCCACTGCCTATTAAGGAGAACTTTTCATTCCCCAAAAGGTCTTATTGACGAACTTTCCATTTTCATTATACCCACAGACAGTTAGTCAATGGGGAAAAAGTTAAGCGTAGCTGGCTGACTTATTCAAGAAGTAAAGATGCAGTCTATTGCTTTTGCTGCAAACTATTTTCTAAGAAGTCCTCAAAACTTACAATTGATGGACAGCAGGATTGGGTCAACATAGGTGCACTCCTAAAACAGCATGAAAATTCTCAAGATCATTTCAGTAACATGGTGAAATGGAAGGAATTTAGCTTGCGTGAGTTCATGTAGATATTCATATATATTTATTTATTAAACCATTTGTGTTATCTTGTTTCAGCTAACTTTATTTTATTCTTTGTGTTTTTGTACAATTGATTTTTTTATTTTTATATGTTTAAGTGTTGCATGTTTTTGTTGTTTTTGCACTGCACATTGCTTTTGCACTTTTTTTTTTTAAATCAAAATGTTGGAATTTTCTGTAAATTAAACCCAGGCCATAAAACCATGTGTGGCACCCTGGACATGATTCATTATTCATTCATTGATATTATTCATGATATTAATGCATTGGTATTACTTATGTTTCTGATTATTTTACCTTCAGAGATAAAGCAATGGCATAATTTCAACATGTAACACATATGTGTGTAAAGACATGTCAGGCTGTCAATAGAAGGTAAACAACACTTCTAGAGCTGCATTGAGTTTATTGTAGGCGTGTGAATGATCAACAAGCAACATTGACTGAAAAAGAGTGCCCCAAAATCTAATTCTGCTTAGGCCGCCATGAAGGCTTGGGCCGGCCCTGTTACCTCAACACACTGGCATTCATAACCAACATGTTCCTGCCGAGTGTTCCTCATGGTAGATTAAAGATAAATAACACTTAAAAACAGTAAATTTGGATTTATGTTGTTTTAAAATATATAAGTAGTCAGGTTTTCTTTATTTCTGCTTTCTCCATATTGCTGGAACTAATTCCTTTTTTTAAATTAGCTTGGGAGAAAACTTCAAGTTTAAAAGTTGGATATGCAATTTACATTTTTTCAATGACTTTCATTGTGTCAATGTTCTTATGTGCTCCTTGGTGGTGGATGTCCTACATTTCTCAGAAAATACAGACTCTAAGGTCTGCTTCTGCTTAAATGAGAAAAAAACAACACGTGTAAAACTTTATAAAAGTAATACAAATAGAAGTAACAAATGGATATTAGACATAAATACATTTACATAAATCCGGCTCAGGTCACTGTAGTTGTATTTGTAGTTAAATATGTTTTGCATCAGGAAATAATAGAACTCTGCAAGTATTTATAAAATAGCCATAAAATGTTGGATGAAAATTATTTTATTTAGAAACCATCACAATTAGTATGTAGAAGTTGCCTGCAGTTGGATTTCTGTTTCCAGTGGCTCTGTGAAGGATGGATAGCAATGAGGTAAATCATCTAATAGTGGCGAACACATTTGTAGTTGTTTTGTCTGGAAGGGTTCCTGCCACCCTCCTTAACGTTGATTAGTGTTGGTTTAAGCAATACAAAAAATGCACACGCGTCCAACTTGAGGCATCTGATGCCTGGTTGTAATTGTATGAGACCGACATCTATATCAACAGGTTAAGACTACAAAGTGACCCGCAAAAGATGAACATAAATGTCCCACATCAGCAAAATGTTTATGACACTAACAAGGGATGCCGCTGTCTGTGGATTGAGCAGTGGGAGCTGACCGTATTGTCAGATCATAACAAGATGAAGGAAGCAAGAAAAAAGAAAGCAGAATTCAGCACTGTTTACTTTAGCCATGGTTTAAGTCCAGACATACCATGTCCGGCTTCTTCTATTGCAGAACTATGATGTCTCATGTCGAAGACGTAACAGTTGGATAAAAATGTGACATTATTATTAGATTTTAGACACTTCGAAAGCTATACGGTGTCTGATTGGGTACTACATATGGTAGAGGCAGAAATCAGATTATTATTTTTTTTTTTGAATGGGGGGTAAAAAGATTGGAATTTGGCCAATAACACTGCTGTAAAAAAGATGGATATGCTCACGTATGCGCAAAAGAAACTGATTAGGGCCATGTTTGCCTGCTGTGTGAACACAGCCTTAGAGCCTTCAGATTCATAAGTCCATTACACTATGGAGCATCAGATTAAACCTGCATCTCTGTAGAATGGCACTGGGCCCATGTCACACATTTTCTTTGATATGCCTCTAGCCAATCCAAGTTAGGCCCTCTCCTGTAACCTTTTGCAGGCTACCTCCAAATTGGTTCATAGCCAACTTCATGCTTCCCAGAAGTAAAGCTGTGTTGAGTCTCCATTTTGCTAAAGCAAACTGATGAAACTGCATTTCTCAGCGTTGTTGGTGCTGGAGACCGACTTAAGGGCATCCCAGAACTGGTAAAAACCAAGTCAACAAAAACAACTTGTGTATTTTATGCGTAGCCTTTGACGGAGATGCCTACAATTGTCTACCCGCTTTTAACCTGCTAGGTCGGGGAAAAAATCACTCTAAATCTCCAAATAATCAGTGAAGCTTCAGATCCCTGTATGAGTAACCATGGATATTTCTTTTCTTTTTTTAAAAGAAGAAGAAAGTTTGGAGGAAAGAGGCCTCACCATCCAGAGATCAAAAAAGCCCACATTTGTCTGCTTTTGGACTCGAACTAAGCAACAGACAAGTCATCTCGCCTCACCATGTACTCAGTCCCCACACATTTGATTTTTCCATTGAGCGGTGAGGCTAAGCTAAGTCACATTGTCTTGTGTAGCACTAAATACACATAAATATTTATGTTTTATTACGTTTGGGTTAATATTAAATTCATGTTGGTAGTTTAGGTTTAAAGTGAATTTTTTGGTTGTAAGGTTGAGCTGTTGGGTTAATAAAATTATATTCCTCCAAAATAAGTTGTTTATTGTTGTTGTATCCAGTGTCTACCGCCAATAATTTGAATTCATCCCTTTATAAGTTTGGCTATTAATATCTGATACTCAGGGGATGCCCCATTTATAAAATATAAGAAACTTAGATTTATTAATAATTATAGTACTTAAATATTAATTAATAATTATTAACTATTCCATAGGCCAAACATAGTCCCAAAAGGCCTCAATGCCTAAACCCCTAGCTAGATTTGCACTTGTATTGGAAGCCATGGTTTTTCTCCTTTTGGTTTGTGTTTCTACTCATTGGCATAACTCCATTAAAGCATGATTGGAAGACGAATAGACTTAATAGTCACTAATCACATAGAATTCAGTTCCCTCTAAGAAATCTTCACCTCCTGGGGGCAGCACTGATTGTTTAAATCTTCTAACAAGCAGGTAATATTCTTGTGGTGGGTCTATCAAATATTGTGCATAAATTGTTAGTAGTTTATCAAAAAAAAGAGCAACTCTCCTGAGAAACCCTGAGCTTGCTCACACAATTGAAAATGCTTCCTATTTTAGGAGCTGCACTTGAAAGCAAATTGATAAAGAAAAGAAACCTTTACTAAATATAACCCACAATAAAGTTATACTCTGAAATCTTATGCTGCTGAGCATAATTTTGGGCTAATAAGGGTTGATAAATGTCAAACACAGCTTGATTTCGTATTTTGCACTGCAGGCTAATACTAATATAAACTCTCTCACACAAGCTCAGACCTTGTGTGTGTAGCATTTTTTTATATTCTCTGTCCAAACCAATAAAATTAACACAGTGATTTTCATATAAATATTTTGAAGCCATACAGACATTATTACATGAGGATGACTGTGTCTTATCGGTAAAACCCCAAATACTAGTCAGTACATTTGAAAAAAAAAAAAAAAAAAAAGGCAATTTTTTAAAATATCGGGTTAGACTGAAGAAAGCTTAAGTAAATGTTCCAAAATACACACTATCCTGGTCAATACTGCTATCAGGCTGTTTCAAATGCAGTGGTACTCTTCAACCTTCTCTTAGGCCACGGTATGTACATTTCAATAGATCCAGTGACTTTTTAGTTTCTCTCAAAAGCTCAGCCTTGACTAGACTCTCCAGACAGACTGTGCTGAAATCACTTAAGGTTTTTGGGCGGTTAAAGTTCCTAACTAAAAAGATTACTCCCTTTTTTTGAAATCTGCGTTTTATGTTTTATCTGTAGAAACTTGTTAAAGTTAAATTGAGAAAGTCAGTTCCTTTTCAAAGAATTAAGTAAATAAAGATAATTAGACGTTTATCAGTCTTCCATGCTTTTGAACTGTCAAGTGTCCATAATGGCATAAGTAACCAGTTGGTTTTTCCCTACTGAAAGATAAGGTAACTCATATTAAACAAAAAGAAAACAAACATTACAAATTTGATTGAGATGCAGTTTATATTTTTACAGAATTGTTAGGATAAGGTGACAAATCCCATCTGTACTTTTGATTGGCTGACATGGGAGAGTGCTGTGCAGGGCAGAGCGGGAGATCAGCTCGGGATGAAGTTGTCCTCCGGGACAAAGACATTGGAGATCTGTAATTAGGAACAGTTGCTGCACAACACACCTTAAAATGACAAGGACATCTATGTGAGATAGCGTACGATACATTTGTCTGCTTATGTCTTTGAGCCATACAAGCGATAAATGTCATGGGAACACAGCCTGTCAGTCCTCATTTGGAATATTTCCCCGTACTGATAATTTGTGAGAATCTAGACTTACCAGTTCACAATTTTTAGTTTTAAAATAGGATGAAAATAAATAATCATGGAGCAGATTTTTGCATGTTCCGCAGGACTAGGGCCTAATAAGAATAAATGGACAAAATGCAAATTTTAATGATTTTAAGTAGAATCAAAAGAAGCTCCTAATTGAAAGACTCAAGATTTGCAATTGTTGCTGGTCAAAAGATTACAGACAGAAAAATGCAAAAACAACATAAAATGGAAGACAAAGAGCACTAATTAATCAACAAACTACTGCTGAATGGAAAATCACAGTGACAATGCCATGAATGCTTTAAACTAAAATGAATCAAAGGTTTGCCAGTTTCTCAGAAAGCTAAAGAAATATGTTTTATAACAGGATTCTGATTCTCAAACTAAGTCGAGAGGGGAAAAAGGGTATAAACTATATAATGACCAAGACATATTCCTAACTTTGTAAAGCAACAGGAGAGCACTGGGACCTGAAAATAATATAAATACATGCACATATTCAATTGCATTCAAATATATATACAAGCTAGAATATGAAAGTTAAATAAAATTACGTATCCCAAATTTTGTAAGACTGCTAGCACTCCCTATCTAAATGCACCAAATATCAACATAACTGGGTAAAACTGCATAAACCATATTAATGCGGTCAACTGAATTGGCTATATAGTAACTGAGTGATCAAATCTGGATTGTCCAATTCAGCTTTTATATAGTTTCTATCAAGGTAGATCAACATCAAGAGAACCACGTTAAGTTGGCTCGAGAAGCTAAATAGGATATCTTCATTTCGACTCCCTAGTGTTCTAGGAGGAGACATAGAGGATGATCCAGGACACAATGTAGGGACTATTTTCCTCAGCTGACCTGGGAACTCCTTAGGATTCCACTTAAGGAACTGTCGTAAATGGCTTGGCACAATGAAGTCCAAAGATCTTTGCAGGGAGATAATTGAAGAATGAATGGATATTTAATAGATTTTAAAACTATTTTCCACTAGAGGGATGATGAAGCAACTATTTGCTGGCACAAAAGCAATGTCTAACACCTCTTCAAATACACTTTGTCTGTCTGTGTCAGGTTATGTGATAACGATTCGAGCAGAGGTGAAATTGTGTTAGAAAAGTGATTTATTTTGAGATGAATAATGAACAGAACATAAACTTGAACAAGGGCAATGCGGAACGGACCAGGGATGCGCGGGACATAAACAAACGGAATGGAAACAAACGGATGAGGAAACTACGGAACGTGAGAAGACAATTCAATAAACATTAATGATCAAGCGGAATTACACAGGATGGGAAAATAAAGATAATAAACAAACTAATGAACAATAAGTAAAACGAGGTAACCGGGGAACTAATGAACAATAAAAGACGTGAGGGAACCGGGAGGACGAGAACCACAACAACAAAGAAATAAACTACAGAGACAAATAACAAAGGGGCGCAAGGAGAACCTGAGGCTACAAAGAAACAAAACTATAAAGGAAGAACTAAGACGGGACCAGAGGAGAAAGATGATGGGCAAGAGAGAAGTAGAACGGAGAACCAGCGAGCAATAGGGGGAAAGGCTTAATAGGAGACGGGCAGGAGGTGGAACTGAGAGACGGGAGGAGAACAGATAATCCAGCGGTGAGTCAATGAATGAATGGGGCTTAAGTATTGAGGAACAGGGGGTGGAGTGGTGGAGGATTAGATGATTGAGAGCAGATGTGAATGATGATGAGGGAAAAACACAAACACACACATATACACACACAGGGAAGAGAGAGAACAGAGAACGGAGGAAAAAACTAGAGAACACAAACAGAAACTCAACCAACCGAAAACAATAACTTAATCATATAAATAATAATAAAACAAGACTACTATAAAAAACCAAACCAAAAACACAGATCATCACAGTCTGTTGTGCGCACATAGTGTATTTGAAAAGGCAGAATATTGGAAGGTGATGTGTATGCCTCAAACTGTGTCTTAACTATCTGTAAATTTACTGAAAATGCTTAAGGAATAAAAATGAAATCTGACTTCATATAATAAATATATTGTGTTCATCATGATACACACACTGATTGTGGTTGGGTATATTGTTTCTATAACTGCCCTGACATAAAGGAGACAAGTGAAGCGTCTTGCCCAAAAACAAAACCACGAACACAACTGGCATCCCACCAGTTAAAGGGAGAAATCCGACCTCCTGAGTCCCTGCCGTGTACAAACCAGGACCATAGAGCTGCTTTGGTCGTTGACCTTCTTGTGTGTGTTTTAAACTTATCTGTGGATGACATAAAATTATGTATCCTACACCGCGTGAGTTGTGTTTAAAATCCCAATCAAATAGCGATTGTAGGTTTAAAAAGGTTAAACTCACAAAGACAAAGAGCCGATGTCTCGGCTTATTACCAGAAGGACGTCTGGCACTTTGATCAGATAAGATATATTGTTGGGCATAATTTACCAATTTAAAACAAAATAAAATTGTACAGCTTGTTGTTGTAAATTCAACTGTAAACTTGGGGGGATTCTTGTGTTTTGGACACTTTATTAATTTCATCAATAGAAGAAAAAAAAAAGCAGGACTGTAGAGCATCTTAATGAAAGGGATAAGCATTTAAAGCTCTGGAGCTCAGTTCGACCAGACAAAAATCTTCATAATTAAAGACATGTTGCATGCTGATGCTCGGTTTTCTGCTGCAGAAGTGATAGTCTTGTCATATTTAAATAAGTAAGAGTCTAAGTAAGAATCTTTTTAACAGCAAAATGTCACCAGAGGAAATAACTTGGACATTGTTTCATCTTGATTTGTAATCAGGCAAAGTGGCATGTCATGGAGAGGTTAAGATTGCTGCCTGACAAGTAAAAGGTCTCCGATTTGAATTTTAGCTGAACAAGCCTATAAATTGGCCATTTCTTTAATATCCATGCAAAATAGTTCATTTCTCTTGTGCTGATGTGTCTAAATTTTCCTTAAAATGCTTATCTGTCCCTTTGTCTTGTATTATTTTTGTCGATAGGGTCCGAGGACAAGTCCACAGTGACAAAAGCAGGTACAGGAAATGTACAGATAAGAGGATAGTTGTATTTTTTGCATATAAAGAATAATTTTGAATCTTTTTTTTTCCCTCTGCGTCACTTAATTCATAAGTAAAATTGGTTCAATTTGTTTCATTTCTGTCCATATTTGGTGATACATTCCTGAGATAAAGGAATAAAAAAAACAAGACAAATGTGCTGAAAAGGCTGTTTTAGGTGGTATTTCTCCTTAAAGGTGCGCATGTGCAAACTTCCAAAGAAAGAAAATAATATTAGAGGGCTTAGTATGTTACTGAAATCCCATTTTTATGCGTTCCTAGAGCACATCAGATAAATATCTGTGATCCGGCAGCAGGTGTGAGCCCCACTCTTTCATTCATGAAACAAAAACCCACCTGTTAGTATGAACACCTAGTTTGTTTGTTTTTTCTCAATGATGATTGTTAAAATCATCAAAGTGTGTTCCCTGCTGTTGCAGTTCTGATATGCGGTGTGTCATTTTATGCAGTGCCTATAAACATCTGGTTTCAACTGTAACTGAATGAATAAAACATTTACTACACGAAAAATACTATTGTCACCCAGGAAATTTTAATTTGACCGAGATGAACCAGAGGAGAGAAGGATGTGTCACTCCTTTATCAGCTTGGAATCTGTTTTATTTTACAATAAATTAGCGGAGACATAAACACTAACATAGCTCCAGTAGTCTTGGTTGTATTCTCCAAAACTAATTTGATGAGACATGCCCAATCAGACATACTAATTGTAAGCATAAGGTTCCCATAATTGGAACAGTTTGAACTATTTGCGAGCTGAGTGCGATGGTCCATTAATAAGCGGCACCTTGTGTATTTAATCCGTGCCGTGGGGGACAGTCTTTGAATAAGTTGCTTTTTTTTTTTTTTGGGTCAATCACACAAGTAAAAGTGGAGCAGCACATTCAGTCTGAGGTGAAATCAAGGCGCTAAGATGCATTGAATGTCATGCGTACCCACTGTTACACAGCCGCCGCTTACAGCCTGGTTTGTCTCACAAGCATCTTTCTTTGCTTGTTTTTATTCCCCTTCATCTCCTGCTTTTTATAAGAGGGAACAACAAATACAGAAGCTATCACCTCATCATCAGTGACAAAGACAAAATACCCCTATTGTGGAGGTTGTTTTTTTTTGTTTTTTTGTTTTTGAAATACTTCGCCATGACAAACCTGAAACATTACACAAAAGGAAGCGATAATGCCTCTGCTTTTCTAGACAAATGTGAAAAGACATCTCTAAACAATATGGTTAGGAGCTGTTTTATCAATCAACTACAAAAATATTCCATCATTTTTTTTGTCAGATTCAGACTTTTCTCACCAAGCCTCTTATTTATTTCAGACAGGGTTGTTAGACTCATACTGACTGCATTCTGAGGAGAAAAAAAAAAAGAAAGAAATAAAAAATCCTCTCTGGTTTGTATGTGTTTGCATTTAGACATTTTCACAGCAGCTAGCACTACTGACACAAAACTTTCGAAAAAACTATCATTGTAAGTTTGAAATACTGTAGATTTGGTGAGTGAGCGATCTTAGAAATAACCTTGTTTTTAGCATAGAAAAAGATGCAAATTCTGTTTGGGTATAATAATCTATGTTTCTCTCAATTTCTCTGAGCTTCCCGTTATGTTTTCTGCAAAAAAGCAGGATCTAGGCAGCTGGTTGGACTGTCCTTAACCTGTACAGTACCTTCCACACAGTAAAATTCATTTAAATTTTCTGCGACTTTATTAAATTGCTTAACAGACTCACACGTCCCTAAAGTGTTCTTTTGGGGGGCTTCAAATAGCTCTTTTGATCAGTTAACGCTGACTTCCACAGTCAGGAGCAAACCATTGTAATTGTCTTTAAACAGTGCAAAACTTCCTTCAACACAAGATGTAAAAAATGTAACAAAAAGACAACGTTTTTATTATTCATACCACATGTGACATACCTCTGTTTAGTATAAATCATTATACAATTACATTTACGGGATGTTATTGTTTCCTCAGCAGAAACCACATTTTTCAAATAGTTTTTGCTATGTTTTTCAAATGTGTTGTATTTTTCTTATTCAGTTTTCTTAACACTGAAATCAAATAGGCGTATGTCTAACTATTTGTTTTTATTTTTATCCCATTTGCAAGGGGGACATGGACATTTTTTTTTAAAATAGCATATTAAACCTTTAGAAATGAAAGGAATTATGCAAAAGCTTATGTTTCCTTGATTAACGTTGCATTGAAAATACAGGCAAAGGCATATAAAGTAGTTGGTATTTTCACCACCTTCCTTTTCATAAATTTATTAATTTTTGAACAGAGAAGTAAAATAAGATTTGACATTTTCAACCCCCTTTGAACAAGATGAAGATTAATAGGTTTCACTGTCATCCACCTTCAAGAAGTGTTAGAAATCTCAAAAAAGCAGCAACCAGGTTTTAATAAGTGCCGAGAAAAGCGAGAACATTACACCTGTCCTTAAATCACTGCTCCTGCCAGGCCTCCAGCAAGCACCAGAATTAGCACTCAGGTTCTCACTTAGCAAGAGAAAGCTATAAAAATATATCACAGCGCTTTCAGCTTGTAATTTCTGCTGTCCAAATTGACAGTGAAGGGGAGCTGTAAAAGTCGCGCTAAGATCGGGAACACCAGGAGATCTTTCAAATAAAGCTGCATTTTTGTACCAAAGTGAAAGAACAGAAAGCAGATTTAAGTTGGATATGGGCTTTATAATTTTGGTTTTTGATAATTAAAATATGCAAACATGATCTGATTTTAAAAAAACAATGTCCACAATCATGTAATTTTACTTTTAGCATATTACATTTGATGTTAAAATATTAACATTAAAGCCATCAAATGTTTGCTTAAAAAGGGTTTATCATATCCATCATAGGGCAGTATACAGACATAGAAGACAGGTAACCAATTAAAGAGACCAATCAATTGGCTTTTGAACTGTGGAAGGAAGGCAGAGTATCCAGAAAGAATCCACAAATGCATAGGGAGAACATGTAGACTTTACACAGAAAGACATAATCGGATTTTAAAGCAACACTAAGCAACTTTTCAACCTTCTTCAAACATTTTCAGAACTTTTGTGATTATAGGTCAACTTGCAGCTCGTTGAATGACACCTCTATCATGGCCTGAGGGAGTACCGCTTTATACGTCACTAAGCAACTTTAAGGAGGGTGGCAGCAACCCTGAAACACAAAACAACTACAAATCTGCTGACTGCTTTACAGAATACGTAATTTCCCTCGTTTCTTATTTTCAACATCATCATATGACATGGTTTCACCACAATTAGATTCATTAGCTCATCGCCATCCATCCTTAACAAACACTGGAAACAGAAATGTACTTCAATCCAACTGCAGGCGACCAGGAATTTAGGATTTTACGAAGCTGTACACTGGTCCTTGTGGGAAATGCAGTCTTCCTTCTGACAAAACACTAGCACTTTTGTGCACACTGTCCGCCAAAATCGACCAAAACTGAAAATCCTTTAGTGTTGCTTCTAGACAGGAATGTCAATGTGCAGCCCTCTAACAAACTTCACGTTTATATTTGTGATGTGACAGAAAAGGCTTTTACTCGGCAAGCGTTCCAGACAACCAGTTGGCATATAGAGTCTGTACAATGTCTAATGGTTGTTATGGAGACATTTATTATACCATTGACAGTAGGTTTTAAAATGTATACAGTAGCAATTGTGTTACCATATTTAATGTGAGCTTTTATAGCATTTTGTTATTGATAACAAAAAATATTTAGCAGTAGAAAACTGCTTTACAGGGGGGAAAAAAGTTGCGCTAAATATAGATAGATAGATAGATAGATAGATAGATAGATAGATAGATAGATAGATAGATAGATAGATAGATAGATAGATAGATAGATAGATAGATAGATAGATAGATAGATAGATAGATAGATAGATAGATAGATAGATAGATAGATAGATAGATAGATAGATAGATAGATAGATAGATAGATAGATAGATAGATAGAT
>JAVLVB010000386.1:18001-50279 GCA_032876305.1 Orestias chungarensis
CAAACTCTACTATTCCATATAAAATAAACAGTTTTGTGAAGGACTTTTCATGCCTTCCCAAAGTCTCCCTTGCTCCCCAGAGTCACACTCGCATGCTGTCTCTGCAGTCCAAAGGCACAGTCATTATGGCGCACTCCGGGGAGACTCGTTAAAACCATTCTGAAGATGCTAACTTTCATTTCATTTGCAAGTTATCAGTGGGGTTTGTCACAGCCAAAGTGTTGTGATGTAGCTCTGGTGTTCCCAGGAGGACTCATGTCAAAATACTAATCCTGGATTTCTATCTCTGCTTCGACTAAATTTGGCTGCTGCACCCCCTGCAGTGGCCTGATAGACCCAGATGACAATCACTGTGCGTTTGAATAATCAGCGGAAACTCTTGAATAAGCAGTGTGAGTCCGAATGCCTAAGATGTTAATAAATTCTGCTTCTGAGATGCCTTAAAAGCTTTATCCTCTGTATATAGAGCTGCAGACAAGCTCTTACCCAGCAAATAGCAACCCTTGAGTCGATTACTCTTTATCAAACTAGGCCATCCGTCTCCTCGCGCCCAGTCTTTTGTACACAGCTATCAGACCTGGGCCACTGAAGAGGTAAAAGGACAGGCCTGGAGAAAGTAATGATGTTTGTGATCAGACTCAGTGTTGACTTAAGTCTAGCTGCAAGATCCCTGGACTCTCACAGTCAGACCATTACACACTCCCTGCGTATTCACAGAGGAAAGCAGAGGGGCTTGTAGGGAATGGAAGATGCTCTTATTTTAGACTGCGGTGACCAGCAGCTCCCACAGTGATATTTGCACAACCTCAAGCATCAATAAATCCTTCCCCAGAAGAATTTGATGGTCACCACTAGAGTTGTTCAGCTGTACTATTTGATTTATGATCTTCTCCAAATATCTACGGTTTACCAGTAAGAACAACATTTTTATAAGCCAAAAACTGACAAGGAGCCATAACATACATGGTATCCTACTAATTTGTGTTTTGTTCAAACAATCTAAAGACTATATTTTGTAACGCTTTAAACCTCGTCTCACCGGTGATGAGTAAGATGTCATCAGGAGGAGTTTTTAGCAGAAAAGAAATAGGGTGCAATAGGGACAACCAACTTAACATTACCAAGTCGGTTTTAGCGCTTTGGTTGATAATCAGAGGACTAAAAACCCAAAATATGCCTTTTCTGGTATATCTAAAATCAGTACTGCTTTGCATAGTCAGTATTTTCATAGGGAAATATGTGCATTTTCCCAATTAATTAAGATGCAGTGAATTATTTTACAAACCTTTGACATTATCATCTCGGCTTTTGAAGCTGTGAAGGGCATTGTCATCACAGTGTAGGTAACTTTGCAGACTAGAAGAGTTAAAACAAATATTCAACTCTATTTCAAAGCTAGAAAATAATAGATGACAAGTAATAAATTTTTTAAGTCATTGTCAATTTTCACGTGGGCATTACTGCTAACATGCAAAAGTTACATAAAAAGAAAACCAACAAATGAGTAAAGAGTTTAGTTTTGAAAAAGCTTTGTTTTTTCTATCAAGACTTTGTATTAGGATATAAATGCTTCAGTCGTAGCTGCAAGATTTCTGGGATGTGGTTTGTAACATAATATCTCACACCCAGAGAAAATGACTGAAAACTCTAAGCTCTCTAAGTTTTTCAGAGCAAGGTAAAGAGGGGCAAGATTTATTCACCTGTGAACTAAAAAATTGATCAGACAAGTAAAAGAAAAAGCAAAGGTCTGCAAAAAAAAGCAATAATTTATAGCGGACCTGCATCAGATTGGACGTTGGAGCTTACCAGCTACAGTCTAAAAACAGCGGTTCATAGCAAAAAATCTTAACAGGCTAAAACAAGCATCTTTAGTTTGTGATGCACAAATAAAAACTATTAAAAAAAACAGCCTCTCAACGATGACACTTGTGTGGCAATAATTTTGTAAATGAATCCCAGTAGCATCGAAACAGGTGTATTTCATCCAATCCGTTTTGCTTTCAAACGCTGCATCAGCTTGGATAAATAACAACCAATACAAGCAGAATATCTTAACGCTGCACTCAGTGACAGAAATTACTAAATAAAACAGTCAGATTTACAAAAAAAACACAAGAAAACGTGGAGGAATTAATGTTTTAATTGTGTACGCTAAGAATATTTGATTAAGCACACACACTCTTATTATTGTCCATTCTGATAATTATTGGACAGTTTTTAAACGTGAACAGCTTTACTTTGGCTTGTTTTAAGATCCACAGACTTGAGTAACATTAATACATCATACAATACATCGTTATCATGACATATTTTCAAACTTGCTTTTAACATTTTTTAACAACAAAACATGGCCAGGTGCCCCCCCCCAGTTCCCCTACCACCACGCTAAGAAGGTTTTCTGAAGGTAACTTTGCACATCTAAACCCAGTGTGCACTATACCTACTGACACATTTTGCTTTCCAGCTAAATTAACATGCATGGCAAGAGGCGTGTTTATCAGAGAAGCTGCCGAGAGGCCCGTAGTAACTGTGGAAGAGCTTCAGGGACTCAGAGCTTGTATGAGAGAATCTGTTGAAAGGACCTTTATTACTAATGCTCTCCACAAATCTTTCCCCATTAGCCAGGGAGGGGTAACTGTTGCGAGGAAGTAATAAGCTCTCCAGCTTGCCACAAAACATGTGCGGCACAAACAAACCTGGAAGAACGAGCTCTGTGTGAGGGGATGTCTCAGCAGCAGCAGGGAAGGAAGCTGGCCAGATCAGAAAGATGGATTTAGGGAAATATAAGACAATCCAGAAATTAAACATTTTATACACGAAATACTATTCTCAAGTAAGAGCTCCAATGTATAGACGTTGTCAAGTCAGTCTGAAAGGTCATATGTTTCTTTTTGCGAGGAAAAAAGCTAAATAGCTTGTAGAGCAGTTAAACGTGAAAAGTTATAGCTTAATTGAGAGAAAGATGAAAAAATTAGGGACAGAACATGGAATTCTGTGTTGTGCTTTTGGTTAAAATTGCTTGTTTGATCAGATCAAATCCCAGTAAGACCCATGTTAGATTGTGGTTGTAGGAAACTAAGATGTAAAACTGGTTATTTGGGAGTCGTGGTGGGAAATTCCAGTCTTAATTCAAACAAATCTATCAATTCAGAATATTCCAGTCTTAAATAATGTCAACAGCTTAAGTTATAATGCGCATAATCTTACATGGACGTGCCTTCGAAATGTTTTTATTTATTACTTTTTTTTTTTTTTTAAGCCAACAAAGCCTCAGTGTTTTACCTCGATGTCCGTCATCATCCCCTTGTGTCTGTCCTGGTTATGTGAACATAATAAAATTGCATTTAAAAAACACTCAAAAAATGGAAAATGTTTGCTTGGGCGGACATGTTAACTTGAACTCAGGGATGACCTCATTTTAGAACAGCTTATAAAACTTTAAACAGTAAAACTTTTTGGCCCTCGGACAAGAGTTTATATTCCAATTATAGCAAACTTTAACCAAGCAGGGCAAACAAGATAATGATGCCATTTTCACAACAATATATACGTTTAAAAAAAAAAGCTCATAGACTATGCACAATTGTAACTATTAACGGCAACACTAAACTAACCAGATGTGTAACATGACCTTAAATAAATGATCTACTGTAATGTTACACTGAAAATATTAGGAGAAATGCACGTTATGGCAAAGTATTGGTAGCCTCGCTGTCAATGCTTTAAAAGGCTTCCTTTTGCCAATAAAAATTTTGTCTTCTATAAAATTTTAAAAGATTTGATCGTACAGGGAAAAATATCTTTGATAACTCTTTGCAGACCTCTATTACACAACATTTTTTTCAACTCACTCCACAGGTTATGTAAAAGATTTCGATCAGGAAACTCTGGAAATTCTGCACACATAAAAAAAACAAAAAAAAAAAAACAATCTTGTATTGTTGTTTTCTGAAAGCAAAAACCATCAGAGCATTAGTAGAACTGTCCTCGTATATGTAATGATCAAAGTTTACAGGGACTTAGGAAGAGGAAAGGCTCCACAGCACCATAGATTATGACTACACTCAAAAGACAGGTGGCTCTTAATTACAAGCATCCTTAGCTTCACACAAGAAATACATCAAATGTTTCATTCGCTGATCAAAGCACACAGTTTGTGATGTTAGAATGGTGCTGTTAAGGAAACATAAGGAACCACAGACATTCCTCCTTCAGCACATCATCACAGCACTGGTTCTTCATGGAGAGCTACATCATATCATATCATTTTTCAAAAATGGCAACTCAGATCACTGTCCACCGCTACTGCCCAATTTGATGATGCTTTATGGGGGAGGTGTGCTCTGTGGGGCTGGAGCTCAGCTGGTGACTAAACCTCCAAGGCAGAGCTTTCGAGTGAATAGGTGGCGCATTACAGGTGCAAGTGAGAGATGCGAGGATTACTCAAACGTGCATAAATACAAGATATAAAGCTCAAAACATACAGTTTTGCAAAAAGTAGGCCAGTTTTAAATCTCCTTGAGAACAATGCTAACTACATAGGGTGTTAAGAAAAATACAAATAAAAAAAAAGGTCCGCCAAACTTAAAAGGTATAAAATAAAACTAATGCTTAAGGTATATTTATTTTTAACAATTGTTTTAGGGTACACTGGTTAGTTTGTTGAAATAGTTGTTTTTCGTCATCAATGTTATAAATAAGCTTAAAGTTAGGAGTTTACTACATATTTAGTTTTAGTAAACAACACATTTTAATATTATTTTCAGCAGGAGTCCAATTGTGACCTTCGTTGTTTATGCAGCGTTTCTTGTCAAACTCCAAATGAGTAAAGATGTTAGAATTCACCCCACCACTGCAACAGCATTTGTTTTTCCCCTTCTTCTTTTTAGTTCTGTACTCGTGGATTTTTATGCGCTTAACAGCTGTTTGCCGTCACGTTGTGGGACGTTCTCGCAACGACTGATGTCGAGGACGAAACCGCCGGTGTTCAGCGAGCAAACACGTCGAGGCCCATTTCCATGTTTCACCTGGCGGATAAACCCTCAGCGTTTGCCCGATTCTTCTGGAACAAAAACAGAACAAAACAAAAACAGCAGAACAGGAAACACCATTGTGCCCGCCGTGCGACACTGCTTGAAATGCAAAGCGAAACTGCTCTCACTTGAAACCTGCCCGCCGTAACAGCAACAGAGCTCCTTTTGTGCTTGGCACATCACCAGACGCTTGGGTGGGAGTGGGGTAGGGCAAGGCTTCTTCATCTTCTTTTCTTTTTCTCCTCAAATGTTTTTATCTGTTCAAAACTGAGTCATTATCTCAAGACTCTTCTCACATTCAAACAAACTGTTGGCCTCTCTCCTCCTTTTTATTTTTTTCCCTGACAGCATTATTCAGATGAGGTCTGCATTGCAGTCAGAGTCATGTTTACTGACCACAGCCGCAGTGTGAAATTCAGAATAATTGCTCTCCACAACTCCCCTGGCATTCCCTGGCACATTTTGCCGCTCCGTTCACTTAAACCAGAAAGTCCAACTGACAGAAACAGGCCCGTTTTTCTGCACGACTACCTCTCGGCCAGCTTTTATGTCATTACAAAGAACAAAAACTGAAACATACATTGATTACCTCTAAAACATTTTTGCATTAGCACCTTTTAATTATAAATGGATATCAGAGTAATGTCAGATTATTGAGGAAAAAGGTTCCATGCATGTCATTTACACCACTTCAATATACTGTAAAGATATATCTCCTGATGGTTACAACCCTGACATACCTGCTGCATGTCCAGCGGATGTAATTGCTGAAAAATGGCAAACAAGCAGATATGTCAGGACACTGCTTGGACACCTCATTACAGCACCACATTCCTCCTTGTGCAGGGAGGAATCCTCCATGCAGAGTAGTCCCATTAAGATGCTAAGAGCTGTGCACAGCTATGTCTCTACATTTCATGTTGTCGTTGGCGACGGCAATGGAGAGGAAGTAATTTTTTTTAATTTTTTTTTTTGTGTGCATACACTTAAAATATGCTCTCATAAGAAATCTCAAAAGCATTCATGTCCCCCCACCAGCCGGCTTGTCACTCACTCTCTCACAAATTGTTTAATGTTGTGTAGTGTGACTAAATAAAACCTCCTGAGACAGATGGAAAGAACTCGTGTTGGATTCTTTGGACTTCTAATACTTCAAAATGCCATTTTTCTGTTTGAGCTTGATTCTAATATGCTGGCATGCTTTAATAGGGAGTAAGAAAAATCTCTTAAAGGTTTTACTGCCATCTGTTGGTGCCAAGTAAAACCGATTATGACCTGATAATGCTCACGTATGTACTGTGATCATATTATTATGCATTTCACATGAACATATACATCAAACTTTAACGGCTAAGCATATATTTAGATTTTGTGGATGTATCTTTGTTGACCTGTTAACATTTTAAAGACCCTCCTCCTTTGCGTTGCACCATAGTTATACTTTCGCACTGGTGGCCTAGGTTCAAATCCTGGCCTGGGCTACACCAACAGCATCCAGTGTGGGTCCTTTTAGCAAGAACCTCTGCGCTACTGCCTACTTTGTAAGTCGCTTTGGATAAAAGCCGCTGCTAAATACATAAACACAAACATCATTCTAACAGTGGGGTAACAGTTAAGGACAGAGATAGACGTGTGCACTTTTTGCTTTGCTTTTTCTGATTGGATGATTATTATACTCAAGAAAAAAAACCAACCAGCAGAACAATGTTGGGGGAAATACAGATAAACATGAGCAAAACAAAAAGATGCATTACGTGTTTGTTCGGAAATGCAACAAGCTCAAATGACCGCAAGCTTTTGATTTGTTCTCAGTCATGTTGCATTTCACAGTGCCTTACAAAAGCATCCAATGTATAACCCTGGAACGGCCTCACATTTAGCCAGGTATTGTAATACATAACTATGTAACGCATTCACACAAAATAGAACAGAAATGGAACGTCACTGTAAAACAGTGGTGACAGCATCATGATGTGGGGGATGCTTTTGTCTGCAGAGAACAACAGCTCCGTTAGGGGAATCTGGTGAGCGGACAACTGTAAGCTGTGCAGAAAACATGGACTCGATGGAGGATTGGGAATTAAAGCTACTGTTAAAAGAGAGCCTCAACATGCCCATAGCAGTTCAGCACCGGCTAAACAGGGGGCACAGAAGGCAGGCAGACATTAGTATTACGCAAAAATGAGACCAAAATTAAACGGTTTTGGAGGACAGGGAAAAGAAAACTTTGCCTTAATAAAAAATTTCCACAGAAATGGTGGTGTGTTGTTTTTTTTTAAAGCATTGAAGGAAATGGGTAGTGAGACGTGACACACATGAGACTTGGAATTAAGATCCAATTTCTTGTAATGCATTTTTATTTCTAAACCTATATGCAAAGATGGTGGAGACAGTATTCAACAGAATTGGAATTAACATTGCTAAGAATTGTAGGTTTAAACATCAAAGATTTGGCTGTTAGCTATGGGTGTCCCGATCTAATGTTGATATTGAAAAATCAGTCCGATATCAGCCAGAAAAACAAATATTGGATTATATGGGCAGATATCAGCGCTCCAACACAAGCCGACCGTTCCAGCATTTTACCGGCACCATCATTGCAAAACTTATTTATGTTATTAACTGTTCTCCAAGTAATATCAATTAATTGAGCCTTTTCTAACACACCACACTAGTAATAAAAGTTTGTGTGATTCATGCTTATACTGTATCAGGTCAATATCCATAAGACCTAAACTGTTTTATTGGGAAACTTCCAGTTGTAACCTGAGAAAAAAGTTAACATTTCTGAACAATTTTGCAAAGTCCTTTACCACAGCTTACCATGCAGAGACAAAAACTACAATCCAGACGATGGTTTCTTTTTATTTTAAAATGTATGATATCGGAGAAAACCCTTACAAAACCGATAAGGAATTTTTTTTTTGTATCAGTTTTTGGGGCGTCATTACTGTCATAAACATGATGGTGGAAAATGGCGTAGCTCCTTTATCAATTATGGAGGCTTGATCTAGAAAACAGCAGTAAATTCAATGTCTGTCACTTCAATGGCAGAGATCTAAAACAGAGGTCAGACAACAGTTTGTTTTTTACATGACCGGCATATCATGGCTACACAGATGGACCTTTGGCAAAAATAAGAGCTCCAAAACTGAATACAGCAGCTGTGAAATTCCTCAGAAAACTGCTTCTTGGGGAAAAACAATATTAAATAGAAAACTTGTTTTTATCCATTCAGCTCCACCTGGCATTGAGACTGGGTCCTTAACAACTACAAAGACAAGCACAGGTATTGATTTATGGAGGAAGCAAGCCAAAAAGAATGTTAAAGCCCTTCCATTACAGTTGAGCAGACTATGCAGAGGTAGAGAATTAAAAGAAACCAACATAAAGGGACTTAATAAAAAACAAAAAAAATCCTTGGACAGTATCGTGTATAGTTAAATTGAAATTATGTATTGAATTCGTCACTGTGGATCCTCATTCTGTCTCTTCTTCCTCCGATTCGGACTCTGGAATAATGAAAACAACAGTCAATATACTTTTAAAAAAAACATATACCCTCACTAAATAGAAATGTAAGTGACACTTAAAGCAGCTTAGCTAGAGAGAGGGAGCGTTCTACCTTCCTCCGCGTTCTTGAGCCAATCGACAAAGGTTTTCATCTGTTCCAGGAAAACGCTCTTTCCTTTTGACAAACGGGCTTCGTTGTACCACTTTAGAATAGCTTCCTCGCTCAACACATCCGCTGGAAACGTGAATGAGAAAAACAACGTAAGAACATCTATTCAACCAGACGCCAGGAGCGCAGATGCGTCTCCAGGTGCTCCGGGTATCTCCACCCGGCCTGGTCGACGACATCAAATCGACACGAACTTCCTGGCTATAATCTCCAGCCATCTGGAAGCATTCGTACGCGCCTTCATAGCTCTCCACCACCACCAAACAAACTCTTGTTGTAGGAAGGCATATGTAGGAACAGGACGCCTTTTGGGCGTGATTAACTCACATTTGTAGAGCAGAACCACGATTCTTTGGAACGCCTTCATAAAGTGGATGTTGTCATAGCAATATTCCTGGATCCTAACCAGGAGTGTGAGTTCAGAGCATCCCTGGGAGGTAAAAGCCTTCAACAGTGGGCTGTATTGCTGCAAGTAAGAGACATTTATAGAGTTAAAAGAGATTTTGAGGAACAGACGTTTAATTTCTAACTCCCGATTAAGCACAGTATCTGGTAAGATTGTTAATATCTATCAAATGTTTTCCAAATTCATTATCGTAACTAGCACACGTAGTGTATAATAGTGTATACACGCAATAACAAAACTGTTGCCCCAAGTCTTGTGGGGTAAATCTGTCTGACATTTCTCTTCGTAAAATAGCTTACGTTTAATCTGATTGGAGGGAGAGTATTTGGATGCTGCCGCTGATGTTAAATTGGATTTGGGGACGGGTCTTTGACAGCACCATTGTAACACATGAATGCGCTTTGATTTAGATGATTACATTGTAGTGCTGGCCATCTTGTTGGGCTTGTCGTCCTGCTGTGAAGCTGAACTTCTGCTCTAATCTCAAAACAATTAACAGCCTCAAACCGTTTTTTTCCCCCCTCTTAGGACTGCATTGTGCTTCCCTCCTTGCTTTAGAAAAATAAAAAGCATCCCTACAGCGTGATGTCATAAAAGGGGGGGAGGGGGTTGTGTGTTCAGGATGATGTGTTATTTATCCTCCCACACATAACATTTTGTATGTAGGCCAAAAACTTCCGTCTTTGTCCTCATCTGTTCTTTTTTCCACTTCCACAGTTTTGCCGTTGCCTAAGTTTCTTGTGGCAAATTCCAAACAGGAATCACCTCCATGGCTTTCCTTTATGTTTCTCCCCATAAACAGCAAATTTTGTCGTGCACAACACTGATTGTTGTCCCATCTACAGAGCTGTGGATCACAGCGGCTCTTCTGTAGTCACACTATGAGCCTCTTGCCTGCTTCTCCGATCAACATTCTCCTCATATGGCCTGTGAGTCTAAAGGGCCCAGCAGAAGCAACCATACGCGCGGTTGCAGGTCATTCTTGTTTGCGCAGACCTCTCAGGGTCCACCGTGGTCCAGCTGCTATTGAAACACTTTGTCGCAGTACACGTCATATTTGGACTTGCACATGTGGCTTTTGAGATATCGCTGCAGACAGGAAGGAATAAATAATGCTTGACGAGCTGGAAAACGACGTTTTATTTTCGGTAATATAGACGTACTTCGTCTGAGATGGTCAAAGCTATGCAAATCTGCAGCAGAGCTTAAAAAAAAAAAAAAAAGGTTTCTGGAAGTTGAGTAGTCAGACCAATTAGACAGCAGAGCAGTTGGAGTATAAACAAACACGCAAACGAAAGATCACAACAAAGGTTTGCATACTATTGGGGGTCGTGACAGGATGCACATGATTATTAGCAAAGGGGAGTTTTTCCTCTCCGCTGTCGCTACATGCATGCTCAGTATGAGGTATTGCTGTAAAGTCAACGACAACACAAGCTACTGTTTTGCTGTGCTGACTCCAGAGAAGTGAATGATGCCAAACATTTTTTTAACTGGTTTGTTTTTGATATAAAATTTGAATTGATTTTCTTGTAAATGGCGTCGAGACGACATGTGTTGCAAATTGCCTCTATACAAGTAAACGGATACTCGGTTCTTCTGGATTCTAGCACTAATTTCATAATTAGGAGTAACCCAGGTAAAAAAATCAAATAAACTGCAGTGTGGTTTTGCAAGGAACTATAAATGCAGAAAGTAATAAACCAAGAGCTGCATGGGTTTGGCAGCATCTTTCAGTTTAATGACACAGCCGATTTTCTTCACGTTTCTGCCTCCCTCTCCTGTCACAGGCAAAAGAGAGAAAGCAGACCATTACAAAAACCTAACAGAGGTGTCACCTTCAAGTGTTTAATGGCTTGTTCCGCTACCAGCTCCTCCTTCTTGTTCCACTCCACTGAGCTCATCACGCTGGACCAAATCAGCCCGACCATTGTCTGCTCCGAGATGTTGCTCTTCTTCATTTCCTCCCAGGTGTACGCGATAATCTGCAGACCAAGTTAATGACAAAGCGGACAAACCAAAGTTAGCATGTGCATAATCTCGCTTCTAATTGGATCCTGTGTCGGGCACTGGAATCCTGGGAGTTGATAATATTGTCGAGGCTGGGAAACTTTTCATTGATTCACTGAATATATTGTGAAGACACTCCTCAAGACAAAGCAAGGCAGAGGTCAAGAAGAAAGCAGTTCTCAGAGCTACTCTCAGTGATGTGCTACATAAAAAGAGTGCAGTGTGAAAAAAAGCAGGAAAAGGAAAAAGGAAAAGAAAAAAGGTAGACTTACATCCTTGAGGGGATCACCTCGTGACATCTGATCTTCAATTTCTTTCTGCAGCTCCTTGCGTGCACCTATAGACTGCTGGTTTTTGGCAAAGTCTGAAAGGTCCTTCAGCCCCGCGTCGTTGAAGTACTTGGAGAAGTGCTCACTACTGCGTTTGTTAGCAGGGAACAGTTCCTGAAAGTCACAATAATGTTTAAGTTATGACTTTAGTCATTTAACACATGATCATTAGCAAAATCCACACTTTTAAGACCAAACTCTGTTGTAATAATTGTGTCATCCTCACCGTAAGCCTGTTGTCCATGCCAACTTTTCGGAGACTTCCAGCCACCGAGTTTATGTCCTTCTCGGAAAGCCAGGATTTGAAGAGTTTCACGGCAAAGCAGGCAGAGACACCTGAACAAATGAACGGTAATGTGACTCAGCTGCTCCACGCGGATCCGCCAGGATTACGCTAGGCCTCCGTAATACGTTGGTAAACGAACCGGTTTAGCTTTTAATTGCAATAAGACTGTCAAGCAGATGGGGACGAATATGGGAGGGTTACATCTAAATAATTAATTCAACAAACAGCATTTCAATAACTTTGCAATTATGAAAACGGGAAGTAGACCACGATTCAATTTAAAGATTCACGTTTCAAGGGTGAGGTGACTGATAAGGGGCCGTGCTCGATTAGCTTAGGCTATTCATCAGCGGGCGTGTGGTCACCTTTTACTTCTGAAGCCGACAAAAGACAAACAACCGAGTACAATCCAGGCAAACCTCACAACACCATCTGCATTTTTTTTATTACAAGTAAACATTATACGCAAGTAATAGATGCCTATATTGACGGAAAAGATACAATTTTTATTCTTTCTTGCCAATCTGATCCTGCGATAGATTGGCACAGACGTGTGATACACAGTTGTTCTTTCTAACCGAGCAGCTTTATAACCATAAATATATAAGCTTTTCTTTCAAGCTATTTGCACAAATACAGACATTCATCAGTGCCCCAAAGAGGATAGTATTTTATGATTTCAAATTACAATTAGAGATACAATGACGCATTATTTTATGAGCAGGAACGGGCAGCTTAAAGCCTAGTTAGTGACCGATCAGTATGCAACTAAAATCCTATCTTTTTCTTAATAAAGCATCGTAGAAGTCTGACTAGCAACACTTGTTGGTGCAGAGATCTTTACTGTGGGATGGTGGCTTAAGATTAGGCATTTTCAGAATATGTAAAAATATGTTTAAATATGTTTTTTTTAAAAAGAAAGAAAAAAAAAGAAGCAGCAACCATTCCCACAAAAAGCTTTAAGAATTTGCCTGTCATCTCGTTTATCAGACTGCCGCAAGAGAGTTGTGGTTTGAGCAATTAACAGGAAGCCGAGCAGAATACCAGCTATGTTGCTCTGTCCACCGTTGACATGTAACATCCTAAATTTGGGCATTTATTAGGGTGTTTGCACACCTCACAGTTAAAGTTGAGGTCTTCAAAAACTCAAGAGAATACATACAGTTAGTGAACTAAAGGCAGCTTTAAGTGTCAACTGTGATCATTTTGATATTTTGAGAAAAGCAAATAAAAACTGTTTAACAGGAGAGCGGTGCAACACAGACTCTTCAGCCTCCGTTACACGGAGAATGATGCTGCCGCACATGCCAATATCAATGAACAATGATGGATTACAGCAGGAAAGCTTCTTAGGACTCTTGCATTGTTGCAACAAATGGATGAATTATTTAACATGTCAAGCTTTTATTTCTAGATCCAAAAGAGACGTTTTAATTGAAAAAAACAAATCAAAATAGGTAGCTGGGTTATTCTCTTACATGAATCCACCTTCAAATTTATAGTTTCATCAGATGCCATTTACTTTACTCGGTTCCTGGAGGATAGTCTTACGTATCCCAGATAAATGTCCGTTTGGAGCTTTTATACATGGTTTTGGGGCTGCAAGAAGCAACATCGATATACAATGGCAACAAAATGATATGATTGAAAGACTCAACATCAAAGGAAATAGAAGAAAAAAACGTAAAAGAAATATAGCAACGAAGTTCCAAAGATTACTTGTTGCAGGAAAATAGTATACTGACAATACATTACAGTAATATAGGACGTGAAAACGTAAAGTACTGTTTGAATGACATGGATGTTGATATTTTTATCTGTATTAAAGATTAGAAAATAGTTTTATTGCAATAAACAAGCTTTTCCTTGTTGATATAGATTTTCTTTTTCTAAATTGCAAATAAACAGAGAAAAGACTTCTGAATCCAACAAATGTAACATTTTGGATTAATCTAAAAACAAAAGTGAATAAGAAGACATGTTTGCCAAATAAGTCCAAACGTGTGATCGTTTTGCTTCAAACTGGTAAATCAAGCTCATTCACACATGAAGACATTCAAGTCTGAGCCTGTGGTGGAACACATACTGTTCTGAACAGAAGAGCAAAAAAATGTTATATACACTTGTAAAAACAAATGTGAAGTTCTATAACACCACAAAGAAATTGTAACTGCCTGGCGAACATCTGTTCACAAATACAAAGCAGACAACTCACACACTGCGCGGCTGTAAACACGAGGGTGTGGATTTTGTGCGCTCTCTAAACCTCATGAAGACAACTTAATCCAAAACCTAACCGTCAAAGCAGAGGGCAAATGAATGCGATGCCTCAAACTGAGTTTAGGTGAAGTTTTTTTTTTTTGAAGTTTCTTTTTTTCTTGTAAACTGGAGCTGCAAAAATACCCCAACTAAATGCTTTATATACTTCCAAGATAGTGAATAGTTTCACATTAAATATCAACCAAAGCTCACTTGATTAAAAAAGAAAAAATGAGTTTTCATCTTTCTACGAAATCTACTTAAAATCGCTGACTAGGCAGTTATTATTGTGATGTAGCTTAAAAGTTACAAAGTTCAAAAATCAACTTATTGGGAGAAATTTGAGCTTTGAATCATGTACACATTTGTGCACGCCTATTTCTTTATGTACTTCTATAAATTCACAAATCTAGCACATTTTTTTATTTAATCATTCACTTACCCTTCTCTAAAAAGGCAAAGACAATTTCTCATGGAGGCTTTATTGTATGGGGATGATAAATCTTGATTTACAAATACAAACTCCGGTACAATTTGCAAACATTAATTTTCAGGCTAAAGAGCTCACAGAGTCCAATTTGTGCCCAAAGGAAATAAACACTAAGCACCGGTGAAAAATTAAAGCAGTTACCTTCTTTAACCACGTTTTCGTTAAACAGGCTGCTGAGAATGGATGCAGAGACGTTGCCGCTGGCCAGCAGAATCCCCGCGAGCATGGCCAGTTTGTTGCGTTCAGACTCTGTGAAGCCCTTGAGAAACAGCAGCAGCTGCCAAACGGCGAGCGACTTGCATTTAATTCACTTGACTGAACAAAATTACGCAATGTTATTTTCTGCTGTTAAATCTAGTTGTAAAATAAAGCGGTATGGCATGTGCACATTTTTACAACGTATACCTTTTTGATTTCCTCCTCAAATCCCTTTTCCAAGTATTTGTAACGCCTGATCAGCTTGTTAAAGACCTGCAAACAGAAAATATTTATATGATTGTTCCCATAATTTGTTTTGTAACATGACAATGTTTGGTTTCATTGGCTTTTTCACCTGTGCATATGACTGCATGGTCTCCATGTCCTCTTGTGCCTTGAAGACACAGTTATCTGTGCAGGTCATGTCTTCAGACAGAGTTCCACCTGGGGCTAAATTTTAAATAGCATCAATATTTAAATTTAAGACATACCAAAAAATAAAGTAACTTACAAGCTTGCATATTAAACGGTTTTACTTATGGAGATTATTTTAGTTATGGATACTGCTAACACGTTTAACAGCTCATAAATTCTTTTTGTTTTTTTATCTGAGCAGAGTAAAACATACAACTGCAAGGGGGTGGAACATATTACAAAATTGGATCAATAAGAATTAGACTGCATTTGTATTCTGCTAAAAACAGAGAAAACATGAGGTTATCTGTAATTCTACATAGTGCAGTTTGATACTGAAAATGTAACGCGCTAGTTTTGTCTCCATAAACAATTTTAATGTAATAGAGTTGAAATTAAGTGAAAGTAAAGAAAGATATTTCAGCCTTGAAAGAGAACTAATTGATAAATGCAGATGTATTAAGTATCTGAGGAAGATATTTTAAAGATGTTTTGTTCTCAATACATGCAGATGGAAACTACATTAAGTACTTTGGAGCCTCATTTGGGCCATCAGTTTTTAGGCTTCACAATACCAAAGCCTTACAATGAAAGTATTTCTGATAGCTTTATTTTAATTGTATTTCTTGTGCTGCTAAGTCAACAGAAATGTTCCCTATGAGGGATCAATAAAGCTCAATCTTATCCTAAAAACTAAGTATAAAAATATTATTGTAATCATTTTTTTTTTTAATCATTCAATCTTTCACTACTTACTAAATAATAGAGATTAAAACACTTATGAAGACCCTGCACAAAACACTTTTTACAGCTATTTCACAAAATTAAGATTGCAAAGCAAAGTCATACTGTGTGTTTGTGAAATTGGCCTTAAAGATAAAAGGTGCAAAAAAGTCCTAATAAAGACCCTGCAGAGTTACAGAAGGAATTACTGGCCGTTTCAATGTGAAGCAAATCAGCAGGGTTCTGTACCAACCAGTCATGTTTAAAGGTCACTGATCTTACCTAATTTGTTGCTTTCATCTAGCTATATATTTTTTTTTTTTCTCCCATTAGCAAATTTTTTTTCAAAAATCTTAGGATCAATACTTCTCAATTTTGCATCTGTTTGACACATGTTTATACAAATGAGGTGAATTTAGCAGGCTGAACCAGCTACTTTATTCTGCTTCTTTGTGTCTTGTAGATCCGCTGGAGGAAACATGTCAGGGAACTCAAAAATCATTGCTTCACCTCAGACAGATTTCAAAGCAGGAGCTCAAGTTGTGGTGGTATTTGCTCAAAGACTCTGCTGTCATTAAGCACCAAGCCAAATTCCCTGCTAAGGACAACAGACAAAAGTTTTAAAAGATTTTTTCTTTTGTAAGAGATCTTACCCAGCATTCCTCCAGCCACCAGGATGTCGAACAGAGTCTCAGCATATCGCCTGTAGTCGAGTTTGGAACCAGAAGCATCGAGGAACTTGGCCACGGCTTCCAAGTCAGAGCCACACTGATCTAGACCTTGCACGATGGTTTCCTGAAATTGGGATGGGTCAAACCTCTCTTTTTCATCTATTGGGGGAAAAAAAAACATTTCTTTTAGAGCAGAAACAACTAATTTATTTACTTGATTAAAATAAAATAAATTATTAAAATAGTTGACAACTAATTTAGCCATTGATTAGTTGCTTTATAATCACATTTTACCGTAAGCAGTCTATTTTTAACCCAATCTGTTATATCTGTGGTCAATATGTGGAAGTAATGAGCGAACTAACGATGTGATCTACCAGTGGAGCAGTAGAAGAAGAAGAAATCACCCAATCGTTAGCCTTGTTTTGCTATCACATGGCTCAGGTGGCATAAACGTATTTGCCTTGCCCAAGATGGCGGAGCCTGAAAATTTATGAAAGTCTTCTTTAAGTGAACATCTACGACAAAAACATGTCGGAGTTGAAACAAAAGAGGAAGAGCCGGCGCTGTGAAATAACTGATAGATATGAGAAATTAAATGCGGTAGATACTGTTAATGTATTCCATTAATATTAATTTAGAGTTGCAGGTGTGCAGAAAAAAAACAAGCAACAATAAACGAATACATTGAGAAAAAGGATCAAATAAAAAATGAATTTAAATGTGCAGCATAAAAATGGCTGAGTTTTGTTAACATCCTGTTAAACTATTGGTTGTATGGAATTCTACCTCATTTTTGTATTTTCTGCCTAAAAATGAACAAATATATTACAATGTTATGGTCATTTGTTCTTTTTAACAAAGTTAAATGTAAACGGCACAATTCTCTTGTCTTTTCCTTTTTATTAAGGAAAATTCATATTTACTAGCTTATATGGGAAAGTAAATGCTAAGTAAATTAATCCAAAGCGATTAATCGATTATGAAAATAATCTTTAGTCGCGGCCCTAATTTATGTATTCATATTTAGCCAACCACTAATGACCGTATTGTTATTTAAAGTTGACCAATCGTTCTTACACCTATGAAACCAAAAAGAGAGTATTTTCATATCAACACAATGGTTATAATAGACAAAACCAGGATTTGGCTTCAGTGAACTTAATATAGAGGGTTATTGATTGGAATCAAATACCAGGGTGAATAATTAACACGAAAATTAGGTGATCATTACATACGTAGTAAAAAACAAAACACTGACGGTCTGTTAAAAGGAATATCAGGGAGTAAATTCAGACAAAACACTAAATATATTTAATTGATGTCATTTTTATAATATTTTGCCAATCCACGACCAAATCTTTTACCTTAGTCAGTTTTATTTCCTACTTAATATAAAAACTGTTATGCAGGTTATGCTGATATGAAAGTATGTCAAATATCCTTCTGTTGGTTTGAATTATTCTTAAGTTGACCACAGCCAAAGGATTTACAATAAAATGAATGGAGCAATTACGTATTTAATAAACAGTATATATATATATATATATATATATATATATATATATATATATATATATATATATATATATATATATATACACACACTTGTAAATACACACAATGTATTATTGGGATGCACGATGTTATCGGCACCAATGTAGAAGCAATAATTTCATGAGCTTTCAAACCTACAAAACCACAAAGAGAGTAAACCCTGTCGAATGGAGCACTTACCTCTTTTACGAGTTTTGAAGCGATGGCCTGTTAGCGTAGGCTTCTGTTGCCTTTGATTACTCATAAAAGACACTCTGGAAAATGAAAACCCGGGACAAAACTCAGACAACGACAACAAATATATTTTTCTTTCGTAGCGACAAAGAAAGTGACATTTGACTGGCGGCAGGCATTACTAGCAGCCGCGTTTGTTGACATACAGCTTAAAAGAAAGTAAATCAATACTAGCCATCAAAAATGGCGTTGTTTTCCGTAATAGCGAGCTACAACACAGAAATAAAACGAAATAAGCACAAAAACCTAGCTTAAAAATGACAAAATGCGAGTTAAGCTTGGCCGGGACCGAAAGCAACAAGGTTAACGTTAAATCTCACGGAAGTAGAAATGTCTGACATAGCTAGCTAGCTAACTACAACGACCGTTAAGCTAACATTGATTTCTGTGAAGGATATTTCGACGTCGCAGTACAAGAATACCCACAGGACGGTTAAACCAAGAATTAAACGCGTAAAAATAAAACAAAACTCACCGAAATCCCTTTTATAGATCTAAAACAACCCGTCGAAAAAAATTAACTTCAACTAGACTCTCAATCAGGTACCCCGGAAGAAGGAAACGTCGGCGCGCATGCGCCATCCAAACCCGTCCCAAACAGTGCAGGTCCCATCAGACAGCAAAACTGACCCAGCAGTTTTTTTATAAGCATGTTTCCAATACATTTAAATCTGATTAGATTAGTTTTTAAGCCATCTCTAGGACACGGAGTCAAATCTTTGACCATAAAACGAAAAAAAAAAAACATGACTGAATGATGGAATAATGTGTGTTTGATACAGAATATAACTCCTGCCTATTATTAACCCGTCAAACCGAGCCAGCGTCAGTGAACGCTGTTGCGATGTAAAACTGAGACACAGGAGGGGGATATTGTGCTGCCGGGAGGATGATGGTAAATCTCTCCGTGTGGGCTCAAGGTGAAACTTTAATGCTGCGTTTAAACTCACCTCGTAAAACTAAAGCACTCAGGAACTTTCCCTCAAACAAATCAAACTACAACAAACGTCTCCCAAATATAGAAGGATATGTGTGTTTTTAAAGCTTTATTTTAAACCACTGGTCTTGTTTTACCTAATTATCGTGTTGCTTCCTTGAAGTTATTTAATTTCCCTTGGGGATAAACAAAGTGTTTTTGATTTGATTGATTGATTGAGTCGTTTAAACAAAATTGAAGTGAATAAATGTTGGCCCTGTAAAAAAGTTTACATTTATCTCTAAATTAGCAAAAGACTAACATGACCTCAAAAGTTACAAAAAAAACTACAAAAGACTTATTGGTAACAAAGAAACCAATTCAGTGCATGGATTACAGCAAGAACCTACAAATGAAAATAGGTTTATTATTGATCAATTTGACTTTCTGCAAAAGAGTATACAACCTGCAGCTCCAGAACCACAATTGGCTTTTTTTTAAGTTAAAGAGAGCAGATTTGGCTTTGCTGTATAGCTTTGCATGGGTGTCCAGCAACAGTCATCTAGGCCGGTTTTAAGACCCGTCTCTCCTCCAGTATAAATGGTCCAACCATGTAATCAGCATGCACTCATGCTGCAGAGCCCAGCTAATGAATCTTCATTTTGTTCAGGTGAGTTGAACCAGGGTTAGACCAAAACTTTCAAGACATCAACCCACAAGTACTGGAGCTGACCCCAAGCTTTAAAGCATACCACAATAGGAAACTGAAAATTTCCAGCTCCAAATCATACCTTGACTTTTTGTCTTCTTCTCACACCCTATAGCCATGATTAGATATTGTTAAAATTGTCATAAAGCACGTAAACACTCGTGCTCCTCTTTCTTTCCAACACAGAATGAAAACGAATACTTGCTGGGTTGTTCTGTAAATTAAATTTTCGATAGAATTTTTGTGTTTTTTCAAATAAAGCAACATTCCAAAATCGGTAGTCGGCAACATTTTTGCAATGCATTTAAGGAAACGATAAAGGAGAGCATTTTCTCTCAAGCTGAATGCTTCAGATGTCAAAGGTCAATCTTTCAACATGTTATATACCAACACGTAATGGTCCACTGGATTCTTGTGTGTTGCTTTTTCATGACATTTAACCGGTTTTAATGTGTGTCCTAAAAAAATCAAATGAAAAAGGAAACCCAAGACATGATATGTGGCAAGCATTGTCACCATGGCACCTTTATAAGGATCAGTGGCGTTACCACTGAGACTAAATGTTACAAATGTACAAAAACTGTACAGGTGAACACATATTACTGTGATCTCTGTTGCAGACGTCTAGATTTTGTAATAATAAAGTCTGTTTTTCATGTTGTTTCTTGTTTTGTTCCTTTTTGCTTCTTTTTTTTTTGTTGTTGAGCAGTTTCAAATATCTAGTTGTGACACTGACAACACATTTGCACCTTTTACTTGTTATATGTCACAAATCATATCCCATATTTAGAACATAGATAAATCAGCTAATTTATCGAATTAAAGTTACATTAAGAAAAAAAGAACCTTTGCACTTTTTACTAATCCCACATTTCTATATTTAAAAGTTGTAATCGTTGATTTATTTATTATTTTTGATTGATGTTAAATGTTTTCAATTTTAGCTGTAAGAAATAAATAATCATAATTAACAAAAAAAAAGGAAATTGAAAAAATATTTTAATATCTGAACTGTGTTCCTGATCTAAATTATCTCAATAATACTTATAATAATTTTTTCTTAAAGCGATTCAGTGAGCTGTGGCTAGTTGGGGAAACTTTTGTTTTTTCCGACGGTACGCGAATGCATCAGAAGGTGTTTAAGGGACTCTGGACAAACCCAGAGACGCCGCTGCAGCCACTCCCAACGCCCGGGCAGTTTGTGAGCTCTCAGCCCATCTGGAGCTCCAGTCAGAGCGCTGAGATCCGGGTGAGAGCCGCTCACTGCCTCGTCCAACCCCACCAAGCCCAGCAGAGCTGAGTTTCACCCAGGAGACGCTCCGAGAGTCCCAGAGTTGGAGAAGCTCCCCGGGATCACAGTCTAGTCCGCCGACGGGATTCAGGGCGAGGAGGAACAACAGGGGGGAGGTGAGCTGGACAAACTTCTCTGCATGCTTCAGAAAAAGCTACTCTCACGTTTTTATTGACTTATTTAACCACATGAGATTCTTTCTCACAACTACTCAGAAGTTAACTTTCTAATCCCTTTAGATTGTCTCCTTCCACTGTCATTAATTTCTCCTGTTCTTGCAGTGAGATGAAGGCAGGGGGGGGGGGGTCACTTCTTTCTTTCTTTCTTTCTTGTATCTTTAGTCCTAATTTTTTAGGTGGTGTTGGGAAAGAAAGTGCGTCTGAGTTCAGAGGAGCGCTTTGTGTTGCAGCAGCAGTTGCCTTCATGGTCGCTAATTACCAACATCTGTTGTGAGCTGCAGTCATTTGAATCAAACTCCAAGACAGAAACTTGAGTCTTTTTATCTTTTACCAGCTTTCCTCACGCATGTTCACTATTTACATTCACAAACAACCTCTGGAATAAAAGTTTTGTGTGTGTGTGTGTGTGTGTGTGTGTGTGTGTGTGTGTGTGTGTGTGTGTGTGTGTGTGTGTGTGTGTGTGTGTGTGTGTGTGTGTGTGTGTGTGTGTGAGAGAGTGTTTACCTGAAGGGCTCTGGTGCAATAATGGACTGATAATAGTGTGTTTGCACAAGTAAAGGTAGCAGGCTGCGTTGTTGTTGTTTTCTTTGCTGGCTAACAAATGTAGCCTGACTAAGGACTCCAGCTGGGTGGTGAAGTCTGGCTATTCAATTCAGAGGTTCAGGAAATGCAAAGTTGGTTGAAGGAAAAAAAAAAAGTGTTTTTCAACCTTTTTTGAGCCAATGTACATTGTTTTCATTGAAAGAATTACGAGGCTCGCCACCAAGCAAAAATGTAAAGAAATTATATTCTATAGTCGCTTATATTAAATTTATAGTAATTTTTATCAAAGTGTCTTTAATATACATCAAATAAATATGTATTTTTTTAAAATCATATTAGATATTTCGTATTTCAAATTGCACTTGACATGTCCACTTCAAAAATACTCAACAATTATCCAATTTCACCAAGATAATTTCCACGGCACACCTGACGATCACCCACGGCCCGCTAGTGTGCTGTGGTACAACTGGTTGAAAAACACTGTGGTAGATGACCAACTTTATATTTGTATGATATCTTAGACCGTGACACTCTACATGTCTGGTTAATGAATCTGTTTCTACTTCTGATCAGTCTTTCTCACTTTATTTTCAATCTACTCCCAAGTGTGTCGGTCATTGCCAAGTTTTTATTCATGTAGCTTTTTTTTTTTTTTTTTTTTTTAAGTATTCAAATATTGTGTTGAATAAAAGTAAATCCATTTTAGGGGAGAATAATAAAACAAAGATAAATGGTCACAAAAAAACTGATTTGGTTGCCTTTATTGAATGGTACAAGAGATGTGTGGAAACTTACTACTTTTTTTTATTTTTTTAAAGCTAGAATACAAAAATCAATATAAAATTGAAAACCTTTGACAAAACATATGTGCTACATGAATTGGGTCTGGGTTCTATAGGTAACTTTCATGTTTCTGGCGCTTTAAGCAAATATTCGGTTTATGTTTAATTCAGATTTTACCTGCAAAGTAAAATTGTCTCTCTGATGCTTTTTTTTTTTTTGCATAAAGAATTTCGTATATATAGAATTTCGTCCCACCTCATGTACCACGTGTGATGTGATAAATAAAATTCCTTGATTCCTTGAACAACCTGTATTCTCCTCTGGGACGCCGACATGTTCGACACTGGGAAGGACCGATTCCCTCATGAGAGGAAAGAAAACTATTGCAGCTGTGGCGGGAACCTAATAATGAAAAAATAATTTGCATGATTTACATTTAAATTATTCCTATGAAACCATGCATAGGAAATATTTGTAAATTCAGTGTGGTGTGGATTTTTATTTTTTATTAATTTTACATTTGAAGTCCCGGAATGGATTAGAGAAAACCTTTTTATAAAATAAACATGTTTCTTGTCCCCTCTGGTTTTCCACAACCATGTCCCTCCTCTTCTGGCAGGCTTCGCCATGGGGTAACCAGATGGGAACTTTATTACGCGTGCTGATCAAACAAACATTGATGTCGTGTGACTGTGAAAGGCAGCGAGCTATCAGAGCTGTGGAGGTCATTTAGCTCAGCTGGAAGAAGGGCGGCGTGTGGGACTGATGGCCAGCACTTCCACTCCGTGGGAGCTTTTCAGGCGGCGTGCAGAGAGTTGCCACGGTGTGTTCGACTTTGCCAAAACAAAAACAAAAAAACATCGGGAACACTGCGGGGTGACGCGCTGTGGTCAGAAGCCGGGTGTATAGAGGATCAAAGTCCCTTCACTGATGCCATGGTGATGAATGGTGTTTACACTTGTCAATCTGTGTAGCTGGGACGTGTGGCCTGCGTCAACAGAGGGGCTAAGCCAGGAAGAGTCAGTAGTCCTTTCGGTGATCTTGGACCAGCAACTCTTCCCTACAATATGACGCATTGGCACGTAGCTTTAAGCGAGAGGCCGTACTGTACATGCCCCCCCCCTGCCTCCGAGTTGACAGTCTTGGAGAAGTGTTCACTTTGCAGTGCTGCTTTGGATGCCTTCCACCAATCCAGCTTAACTGCTTATATTTCACCTCCTTTTCATCCCCTGGGAACCGCAGTAGGAATACTGTACATTCATTTTTTCCCCTTCTCTCGCTCGCTCTCTGCTTTTTAAGGCTCTGCACAGCTGCTTTTTCAATTCACTCCTAGAAGGGCTAGTCTGACTAAGCGTGTCTCTTGCGCAGAGGGTACTTGATGGCACAAATACACCCTTGTTCTTTATTTATTTTTTTCTGCTTTAGGTAAAAAGTGAGCTTCTTTACAGTTGAGCAAAGCATTAAAAGCCAAATAAATTTCTCCATAGGGATGAATTAGGCCTTCTTGTAAGTCACACCTACAAATGGGGGGGGGGGGGGTAAACCTGGACCAAATGAAACGTTGTAAAACAACTTAAAAAGCCTGCTGTGAAAGCTAAAATATTGCACTTTTTCTGTTTAAGATGTACTTTAGTGCAACCAAAGTATCAGGGTTGAGGGTTTGAACACCGGACATCTGCGCCGGTGCAGATCCACCTCTGTAGCACGCCCCAGACTTTTTTTTTTTTTTCTGAATTTGGCCAGATGTTGCGTTTAATGATCAAAAGTACAGAGGTTTCAACTACAACCATCCAACCACATGGAGACCCATGCAAACATGTCTGCACCCTTGGTTTAAAAAAAAAAAAAACATCAAAGTTTTTCATCAGAGGTTTTTAGATTTTTATCCAAAATAGTTCACCATCTCAGATTTCCTGGTGCCATGTGCCTTTTTAAGAAGGCTCCCGGAACCATTGGAAGAGTGTTCCTTTTTGTCTTGTCAGAATTATACCCCAGAGAAACAGGAAGTTGTGGATTACTAATGAGAGGTTCAGAGAAACTCTGTTTAACTTAAAAATATATATTAAAAATTGGAGGGTTACAGGATTTGTCTGTCTGACTTTTTTTTTGGTTTGGTTTTTTTGACAGGTTTAAATTCACAGCAATATTAAGTCATTCAAAGGGAAATCCTCAACTACTTGGGTGTTGAAGGGTTGGGAAGTTCTTTCTGATTAATGGTATTTGATAACATCGAGCTTGCGTGCTTCTTTTTAACACACTTACACACAGTCACTTCCTGCTGTGGTAGGCCAAGAATATACTGATCTACCTTCATGCAGTTTGAAGTAGTTTCCTCAAAAAGAATGATTTGCTTTATTTTGGTCAAGGATTCAGTGAAGTTGAATACTGTGCGGATAAGGTGAATCTTATTGGTCGGTTTCTGAAAAGCAGACTTGGGACTAAACTTTGTAACTAGACCATGACATCATCTTTAAGGCTGGGGGTTATTTTCCACTCTGCTTTTACAGCATGTGCCTGCTCCTTGCCTTTTGCAACCTGATAACCTCTACAAACTTCATGGGCTTTGTTGCATCTATCTCGTTTTGATTGCCATGTAAGATTACTAGTTAATGCACGTTGAGCCGCTTTGGAAAAGGTTTGTTTGGGTTACATGGTCCTGTTTTACCTGCATGGACGGTTTTTCAGTATGAAAACTTACTGAGAAATGGGGCGACTTGGCTTTGCAGACATTTAGCCTTTGCTCCACAGTTAAATTACGGACACTTTGAACGTTAAATATTTGAGAAATGTTGAGTAGGAGTACGTCCAGGCTTTTAAAGTGTTGCATATTTATTATTGTAATGGTGGTTCATTTCATTTGGAGTTCTAATGCAAGCTTTTCCAGCATGTTTGGCTTATTTTTCACAACATTTAAATTGTATTTAAGGGCAGACTTTGACTAGGCAACTCCAAATTCTTAAATCAGGACCTTATTTTTTATTTTTTAACCAATTATTCTTGCTATGTAATCAAACAGTTCTTGACCTTAAGGTCAGATGCTTATGGTAAGGCATTCTTCAGAATGTTCGGATGAACAGAGCAGGTTATTCACAAAGAACCAATTCCTTGAAATATGGAAAAATGGACCTTGATTTTGATCAGCAGTTGTATTTTTTTTGGGGGGGGGGGGGATTGGAACCCTCTTATTGAAGCCATTTACAGCATTTCTCAGCCTTAGTTATAAATTTAACACTTTCCAGATGAAAGGATCTGTATATTTTTTTAGATTAGGACATGTTGCTTTTTGAGATTGTTTGACGTGACTTTTGGAGAATTTAAATTTAGGACCCAGATTAGTTTGGATAGCCTTCTTCCAAATGTAACTCATAACTTATTATAACTTATTATGATCATTTATTATTTTTATTTAGTTATAATGTCTCTTGCGGAGACTAAACATTTGACTTGTTTGAAACTCCACTGAAGGCAAAAGAAAAAAACAATTACATTTTTTTTCCTCACAAACTGTACTTTTATTAGAAGCGTAAAACTTTCATTCTTACCAAATAAAAATGGATTTGTGTATGTGAAATACACTCAGAGAAAATTTTTGAAGGTGAACAGGAAAGACAAAGTGTTGAAAGGATGCTTTAAAAATAAATAAATAAATAATTGCTTTCGGTTGCATCCGAGTGCACCCGAAACTGGGAGTGCCTGTCATTTGGTGTCCCGGCCTCGCCTCCGTTTCCTAAGACCTCTGCCCTGCCCTTTGGCAAAGCCACCTGTGCTGTCACTGCTCTGTTAGTGACGGCTTTAATCTCCAGCACTGGCAGCTGCTTGGGATGTTGTGACTGTTCTGCTGCGTGACGAGGTCACATTGGTCTCTGGTAAACGTCCAGAATAATATCCTCCCAAGGAACGGATTTTAATATCTCTTGTGTTCTCCACAGACTGAGCCAGATTATCTAACAACCATTCTTAATGTAGTTTGATTAAAAATAATTTTAGGTCCTCCCCTATTATCTCTTAAACTGCTTTGTTTCAGATAGTTTGGCAGTATGTCCATAGCGTTTCACTTTTTGTGATGTGTTTTGCATGCGAGCGCTCTCACGGTTATTGACCTTTGTTTTGAATTTTATTGTTGCTGAAGGACAGAAACGAAATGTGGCCACATGCTTAGACCGTGTTAATAATACATGTACCTTTGATGGCGGTGTTATTCACGTTTTTTTTCCCTTGTTGGTTTATCTGGCTTTGAAATCTAGGTCAGAAGCACGTCTCTCAATATTACTGTGACATGTATTGAAATCCAAGTTGCAGTCAAGCCATTATCAGCCTTCGCAGGATAAAATCCCGCTTGTGCTCATGCTCTCCTGTTCAGCAACTTGGCTTGTCTAAAAATGGAACAGTAATCAATGTGAAATATGGATTGGTTTATAACAGAATCCTGTGCATTTGGATCAGAAATGACCTTCTCTCATCATATAGTGCGGCACTGGAGAGGAAGTGGAGTTGCAGCAGGTATTGGTGGATTTTAAAAAGGAAAACATTTACACTTTCCCCAGAAAGCATCGGAGGTTTAATGATGAGCTCAAATAGGTAATGTGGGGAATCCATTCTGAACATGTCGGGATTCTTTTTCTTGTTTTTTTTTTTTGGGGGGGGGGGGTTGTTTTGTTTTGCAATTCCTTGTTTTCACTCATAAATGCATTGCAAACTACAGCTCATTCCGTCATCAGATAGTCGTCACACTTCGATTATGTGTGAGAAGCTTCCCAATTCAATATAATAACTCTCTTTAAATGCACAAGGTCAGCATTTAATGTTCCAAAATTAAATGTGTAAATTATAACCTTATGCTGCAACCAGGCATTGTGCCAAATATTGAGAACGGATTTAAATAAGTTTACATGCATGCCCCAATTTAAAAAGGCTGTTTGACCAAAAAGCGAGCTACCTCAATGAATCTTGAGATTTAAATTTGATAAAGGTCTCAACTAAAACCATGTGGATGTGTGTGAGGATTTCATTTTAAAACAACTGATGGGTGAGCTGAAACACTAATCACAAGTTTACATACACAGATGAGTATTGAAGTAATTAATTATGGGTTTAGTTTTGTAGGATAGATTGCTCATAAGAAGCAGCTGCAATGAATTTAGTAATGGGGTCACAGATTTAAACTTACTGTAATCTTTAAAGGGGTCCATACAAATATTACATTACATTTCCGTCAGCAGGTTCTAACTTCCAAGTTAGCTTCTGGCTTGACCGTTTTTGGGAGAATACGTAGTTAACATTGTATAGTTTAAGGGCAAAGATTTTTCTTTTGTGTGTGGCCCATAAATCTTTCATATGCGGTGAGCTTTATTTTTTTTTTTTTTTTAAATACTAGTCAACAGTTATCTATTCCAAAACAAATTTTGAGATGTTTATGATCATCTATCCTGTCAGAATACATTAATATGAATATTCAACTATTTATCTGTTTTGTGGTCTTTTTTTACTTTTTATTTTTTTAATAATAATTGCAGTAAAACAGGCCCATAGCGACATGCGTCTGCTATTTGGGTTGGCAATGACTGCACAGCTTTTTTAAATTTTTATTCTTCTAGCTCAGACTGGTCACACTTGGCCACAGTTTCGTGTTCTAACAGGAGTCTTTTCAAGCAATTAGCAATATCCCCTCTTACTAAAACAAGGCACTGCTGAGCTTTTGTAAATCCCTGACCTCAGAGGCATTTAAATAAACATAAAAATTGTGGAATTTGTAATAAAGCTTGTTCAGGCATATTCATACAAACAGGGATATATATGTAAATATTACCCCATATGTATAATTATAGGCAGGTGTGAATTAAAAGTTGTTTGCAAGATCATTCCACAAGGGAAGGTTGGTTTTAAAATCATTAATTTCTAAGGTAGTTGACGAAATGCATCCGCTGTATTTTATTTTTTTCATTTTCATAGCACTCTGAAAAGTCTACAAAATATTACATTTGAGATGAAAACCTCAATCAAGAAACGTGGAGACATTGACCTGTTGTGATCGTGTAGGTCATCTTTCTCATCCATCTACATCTCAGCAGTGGGATACCCCCCTAAATTAAATCATGTCTGTAAGGGTTTTCTCTCATTCTTGCTGTTTGGACACAACCCAAGATTTAGCAGCAGGCAGCAACGTTTATTAATGGGACTGTCTATGGCTGCCCAGAAGCCTGTTCTGAATCTGGGCTAGTGGGTAAAAGGCACAGGGGGGATGAAGGGTTTCCAAGTGGGAGACAGATGTAGTGGGTCCTGGGTAAGAATGAACCAGGCTCTCTGGAAACCTCTACACATCTTGTTCTTCCCCCAGGCCAGTAAGTGGCTTCAGCATTTGTTTTTCAGTGAAAATGGGAGGTGGGGATTGGCTTTGTCCTGTTAACACCTGTTCACACCCAAAACTCAGCTTGGACACTTCAGTTGTGTTGCGGCCCTGCTGTACATTGTCTTCACAAGTATGGAAATTTGTGTCTTTTCCATTTCGTCAACCTGTTTAGTTTATGTATCGGGCGACACTATGTAGTCCAGAATTTTACTTCCTCTTCAACATTATGCACTACTTGTTGTATCTTGGTTAGTGTGGGGAATTTAAGAGTGTAATTGAAATAGTACAGAAAGAGGATGTTTTTGGGATATGAAAAGTTTTTAAGCTACGTTTGGAGAACATTAAGGGCTTCTCTGTTAATGGTCTCATTACTACTAATGCAAGTTACGACCAACATTATCTGATGCTCAGTAAGTCATTAAACAAATAAGGATCAAGCAAATTTACATGTGCTTTCACTGTACTGATGATGCACTCCAAATGTTACTGTTAATAGATTTAAATGCAACAGTCTTTTATACCAGAGAACAAAACCAGTTTGACTAGAACAAGGCCACAAGTTGAGTCCTCGAGAGCTACGATCCATTAACTTGTAGCATCTTATTAGCAGTCGGCTCTACAGAGGTTGGGCGAAGCTTTTGATTCAGGTGTGTTGGACAAGGGATGCATCTTTTAGGTTTCAGGAAGCTCTCTTTCAAAAAGCGAGCTACACAGAAAGACATGGTGACGTCACGGCGGCTGATGGCTGTTTCTTCCCTCTGGAGATTTCTTGACCAATTTAAAAGAAACTGACTCACTTTGGGGGGGGGGGAAAAAAGAGAAGAGCAGACAACCAAAGCAGCTGTTGAATGTCAGCGTCAATGGGAATGTTTTAGCAACGTGCCATCAGCGTCAACGCATGACACTTTTTATACTATCTGAGAATGCTCTTAACGGATTTCTACAAGCTGACGAGTTAAGAAATCACAGCCACTACCATAATCTTGAGTCGAGATGAAGCGGTTGGCATCGGTGGAACTCATTTAAAAATGTCCTGCACACAGGAGTCCAAATAATTTCCACTGTTCTTTCTCAACTTGCTCAGCGAGCTCCTTTTTTTTTTTTTAAGTGTTCCCTTCATGCTGAGTGAGCAAGCAGTTTTGGAAATTGACTGCTGGGAACTACTAAGAGCTGGACAACTTTTCTTTATGGGCTAATAACACTGTACACAGCAGGAAGACTGAGGACGGGGGGCACAATGAAGTGGAAGTCTTCACAGGCTTTCGGGTTTTTTTATTTTTTCCCCGAACCTCATGCTGTTTCCTAGCTGCTCCTGAAACTTGAAAGGGTTAAAACGGAAACACCTTCAGCCAAATGAAGGTTCTGTCCCTTTTTTTTTTTTTCTCGCCTTTCAGATTTTCGTCATTGGCTTGACTCAAATTACATATTTGATATTTTGTTTAACATGATTTTTGTCTGCTTTTCAGTACAACCTATTTAGTCAAAGGCATACAAGAAGACTTCTAGGTCCTGCATGTGCTATGTGAAATATTTATTTGGTAAAGTTTGATCTGAATGGCAATGGACTTGTGCAGTGGCAGCTGTGATAAAAGGATTTATAGAAAGGGATGTTTTTGAGTTGTGCTGCAAAGCTGTTTTTTATTTTCCAGCTGTGCAGGGACAGGGAGAATGTAACTGTATAGCTTCATCCACTTGGCTTGTGTGCGCTGTCTGTTGCTACAGTAGGGACTAGGTTTAGATGTGGTGAAAGCCAACAACAAGGCACACGGTCTAACTGGGGCCTCTTGTTTTATCTCCAGCCCCATAGCAATGGGATTACAGTTAAAAATGGAGATGGTTGGCCACACAGCCCCCAACTGCCAACTCTAGCACAGTCTTTGTCATGGCTCACCTAGCCTAGATCTTTTCATGGCTGTTTCCTGATGGTTTCAGGAATGCATTAGTTAAATGTATACATTTTTGCCTACGAATCAATGTACATTATATATTTTTTCCATTTGAAGATTGTAGACAAATGTCTGTCTTGTAAATGCCTTGCTGATACTAAAGACTGGTAATTTTGAATCCTGTTTCTTAAACGGCTTTCTCTTCAGAGACCTGGGAGCACTTACAGTAAATCTGTTTTGTAGAAAGGTTACTATTTTGACTTTCCAGGCTGAGTGTTTCGGGTTCAAAATGGTCACCAGCTAAGATGTCTGCATCCAGAAAACCGATTTTTATGGATAATCTTTAAAAGCCAAAAGCTTAGTCTGTTTGTGTACAGTTCTATCTTCCAGACACAGCTCTAGATCTGTGCTTGTGAGACAAAACTCACGTACGTTTTTCTAAATGATAAAAATTGTAACGTACCATTTGCCTACATTGTGTCTTTTCTTCAGGAGGCGACACCTGCTGAAAAGATGGAGGTGAAAACGTCACTTCTAGACAATATGATCGGCGTTGGGGACATGGTCCTCCTGGAGCCACTGTCTGAAGACTCGTTTCTGGAGAACCTGAAGAAACGCTTTGACCACAATGAGATCTATGTAAGTGTGGTGTTTGTTGTTTTTGCTGCTCTTAAATGGTATTGACTAAAGAAGTCCAGATACAAAAATTCAGTCACCAGCTTACATTAATAATCAGCAAATCCACAGAGCGAGAACATTGATGAATGATCCAGACATTCATGACAATAAGTGGTTGTCGATTTATTTGTAGAGGTTAAAGAAGTCTACACATGTCATCCCAGCGCTAGGTACTTTGTTTTGTACTATAGTCAATTTATTGACATCTGCAAAGATGGTTACAGTTTTTCGCCTGCTGTTGGCACAAAAAGGGGCTATAACTAAAGCAAACCTATTTCAGGTAGTACAGTCTGAAAAGTAATTGTCCTGTTTTATTTCAGACATTTAGGAGTTCTCACAGCTTTTAGCTTGGTTGATTGGAATCTGTAATCAAGTCAAATTTATTTGTATTGTGTTTTTGCAGCAAGGCGAAATGTTGTTAAACATATTGTATTTTGTATATGATCTTTTTATGCTAAAGATTCAGTTTAAAAACTACAAACATGCAAGGGATATGCTTGTATCTCTACATACACTGCATATTAAATGAAAACGAAATGAATTGCTCTGCATAACTTCAATAAAAATGACGGATGCTCAGGAAGAGTATTACAATAAATATGATGTTTACAAGTCCCCCCCCCCCCCCTTTTTCTTATGTGGCACTCTTTGG
>JAVLVB010000386.1:50379-62143 GCA_032876305.1 Orestias chungarensis
GTTATTCAGGGCAACTGTTTTTTTTCTTTCTTGTAATAAGCCTCTCCAAAGCTATAAAGACCTCAGATTTTCTGTTCTTTCTTTCCTGTCTTGGTTCTGCTTCTGGTCAACAAAACCTCTCATTAACATGTCATACTTTTATTGACATTGCACGGAGCCTTTTCCTCTCCTACGCATCCTCCGCACTTTTACAGACCTAACGCTGCCTCTAGTGTGCTGTTCAACAAGAGGCTGTGGGAGGCTGTGTTGCCACTGGGAAGGCCATGCTCTCCTCATGTCAGAGTGGCTTATGCAACAGCCATTACCATAGAGGGAGAGAAGAAAAGGGAACATTTCAGGTTTATGCTTGAAAATGTTTTGTTGTGTAGGAGGAGGAGGAGGATGATGATGATGATAGCTGGTTGCATTACCTTTCAGATGGAGCTGACAAGTGTTATTTGTTTTGTACCTGTTCAGATGTTACATAAATGTGCGTTCTGTTATATAAATTTAAAACTAGAGAAAACGCTACCAACATGCTGGACATCATGGGGTTTAATTATGTTCTTTTTCCTCTTAATGTTTGTGGGAGATGAAGTTAGCCTTATACATGCATAACCAGGAGGTTATTGGCCCTAGTTTGTGCTGTCCAAGGTTTACAATTTTGGCTAAATATCCACATATGGTAACTCCAAAAGTAACATTTTTGGCTTTATTTCAACAGAATAAGAGCCACACATTTGAGATGTATTGATCAGAATGTGTTGGCCAGTTTGTGCTCTTAAATTGTGTTAGATCCTTAACTTTTTTTTTTGTAAACCTGATTATTCCCAGAACATGGCAGTAGTAAATTCAACTTTTAGAAGCGGTTTTAAACTTTGCTTGAGGGTGGGTTAGTTTGACACATGGAGCGAGGGGGTTCACTGTATGGGAGTTGATGCAAAGTGTAAGTGGATGGACTTAATATGTGCGTTTACTACCCAGTAGAGATTCCTAAAACGTAATGTTGACAACATGAACGTGAAACCTGTCTTCAGTTTTACTTGGCTTCACTGCATGTCTCAACATTAGACTACAAACACCAACCTGGAAAGTACCAGACTCGCTGCCCTCTCTCTATCCATCTATGTTGAGCTATAATCCCAAAAATGTTAGAACTGTATTGGTAAATCTGTGCAAAGCTGAAAATTCAGCCAGTAATTTCTCTTTTTTTCTTTCCTCCAGACATACATTGGCAGTGTGGTGATTTCCCTGAACCCCTACAGGTCCTTGCCCATCTACACACCAGACAAAGTGGAGGAGTATCGCAACAGGAACTTCTATGAACTTAGTCCCCACATGTGAGTTGATCTTTCTCTATAAAGTCAAAAGTTGAGGTTTAGTCTCCTGTCAAACAACTGAGTTTAAATTGAAAGAAAATATTAGAACTCAAGAAATGATGAGGTTCTGCCATAATCTTTAAAGAGATTAGGTCTGTTTTTTACTTTTTGTAGAATATAAGAACTATAACTGGTATGGTTAAATTTTGGGGAATCTGAGATTTAGAGGAACATATTTTAATTTATCATGAGGGTTTTTTTTTGTGGGTGGCAGCATGCCATTTGTCTATTGGCAATGTCAACTTAGAAATGCCGCTGGTCAGCAAAGCTGAAACAAAGCCCAGTATATGAATTGGCTTGTCATGGCTTTAGATAGCTGGAAAGCCCCAAGTGACATGGGATGGAAGAGCAAATGTACCTTTTTACTAACACAGACAATCTGCCTCCAGACAAACGCGCTGCTTGGCTTTACTTCAGTGATCCACACTGTCGGTTTGGTTTAAAGCCTTCTTTTTGATAGTTTTTTAAAGTTCTAAGACTTTTATTTATCCTTTTTGTTGAGGTGGATGGGGGGGGGACTCCTTCTGCAGCTTCAATTTTCTTGAACCTTCCTTTTTACGCCCTTCAACCTTTGCACACACTTTTTATCACATTTATCAGTAGTACACACTGTACTATGTATTTCTGAAACTTGACTCGAATGTAAACAAAAGGTTAAATGACAGAAGGCTTGAGATTCTGTACAAGATAATTTCATGCTCAAGATGGCTACAAAACATTCCATAATTCAAAAAGTAAAACATAAAGATCTTGTAAGAGTTAAAATGTAAAAAGGGCGATTGTGTAATGAAACATGCAGGAATTTTGATATTGCAGTGGCGAAAGGCTGATTGTGCACGGTGTATGGAAATGCATTATTTGCATAGGGCTCATTCATTTCTGTAATGTCAGTGTGACTTTGTTTCAATTGTTCAGCAAATGATTTTTTATAAACAAAGGCTGTGTGGATTTTTTTTTCCTTATCCAAAAGTTACCTGTTCATTTTCTAGTAGATCCTCTTCATTGCACTACTTTTGTTTGGATATAAAGGAGATAATTCAAGTAATCATGTTCATACGTTATAAATTATTAAGGCCAGGAACCTAACTGGACTCAAAGAGCCTCTTATAGATTGGCCCGTTGATTGACTGGCAATTGTCACAAATTCAGATTGATTACATGAAAAAACTGGAGATGTTTGCCTTGCTGCATAAATGGTTAACATTTATTTTACTCTTTCTCTGTAAAATTTATTTTACCACATTGATCCGTGCATTTGTATCATGTCTAAAGGTTCTGCTTATCAACACGATCAAAATTATTTTCAAATGGCTTTATAGCTTTCAGATTAGTTTAACATCCTTGTGTCATTTGAAAATTGCAAACAGTTAATGTTTCAACACAAAATGGGTTTTGTCAGACTATTTATCCAGTGTTTAACACTTCTTCTTAACGTTTGACTCCTTGGTGTTGGGGAAATCCCTGAAAGCAAGTTGGAAGTAGATGGCTGTGCAAGGCTATGTTTTTGTCCTTCCTTTAGCTGATCAATATACATTTAACTGGGCAAATCATTTAATTTGCTTACTGTAAAGATCACAGGACTGAGGTTTGGCCGTTTTTTTGTCCTGAATTGAATATCCTGACACGCATCTTGATTTTTGTTGTGGGTATGAAAGTTCAGATGGTTAAATGCATAGCTGTGGTCTGTACAAAGAGGGAACTTAATTTGAATTTATTTAACTTTTTTGTTTCCAAAGAAGTGTGTCTAGTGTTTATCAGTGCGTTAGTCACGCAAGAATTTGGTAAGTAGAGATTTCCAATTTTAAAGGATTTCTTCGAAATTGGCCGGAGCGTGCTGTGGCGTCGCTGCTGCAGCTTTATATCACGCTTCTGTTTCTGCCAAACGTTTAAATTTTTAGCTGGTTTCTACAACGGAAAAAGCAAAGATGAGCCTGAACATTAATGGACTTCTGCCACTGTATGTTCAGTCCAGTATTAACTCGGTCCTGAAAATATGCATTCTTCTTCCAAGCCAAACAAGCTCCTGTTTTAACTGACTTGGGGGCATATTACCTCAGAGACTGGTCAGTGCTACAGTGGATAAGTGTTTGAGTTTTAATTAAAGCAACTGCAGGGGGTGTGGGTCTTCCTTTTTCTTGTCTTTGATCCTCATTAAACACTTGTTAGAGAATAGAATAAGAAGCTGCTAACATATTGCAGTAGACAAGGACAGTACTTCTAGGACCACCTCAAAGATGGTGGTCATGTACCGTGCATACAGACCTGTTAACCTCACTGGAAACGGATCTGCATTCGCCAAACATCTGTTAATGTAAGGATCGGTGGATTCTTTTGTGCATCTTTAATAAAAGGAGTAAAGATGGATATTTTCTTTTATCATATACCTTATCACCCTAGCATTTGGGGGGGGGGGGGGTGAAGATATAAAATGATAGACGAGGATTCTGAAGAAGTTAAAATCTGTTCTCAGTTGGTTGGCACTTTTAAGAGCTGCATGTACTAATGCTTTCTTATTCTATAACCACTAATAAAATTATAGTGGACCGAAGCACCATGTGCAGCAGTTACAAGTGTAATAGACCACCTTTTTTTTTTTTTTTACTTTCTATCATGGATACTGATTGTTGCATTTTTCAATATGGTGTGTTTCCTTGCTGTGGTTGCCAACCCTGACTGTTAAATAAGAAACAGGGTAAATTGACATTTTATTTTAATAACTGTCACTTGGTTGCGTGCTTATCAGGTCGCCAGCTAGGGCTATGCATGCTGAGTCATTAGGTTGTGTAAGACCTTAAAATGTGTTTGCTTTATCTGAGGACTTGAAGTTTGGAATTGACAGGTGGGTCTTGCTGAGTAAGAGATCAAGCTTTGACACATTGAGTAGTTCAGGATAACTCCTCCTTTGCATTTCTTAACTTATCTAAAAATGTCCTTTTTGAAATATTCAACAATAAATCAAATGTGTGCAATCTTATCATAGAAATGTTCAATGGTCAGACATGGTTTTAAATAAGTATTATTAGTTATTTAAATTGAATACATTCCAAATAGCTAAGATTGACATTTTAAGAAATGAAAAGGACTCAAACAAAAGGAGGATAAATGGAGGACAGAACATAATTGCAGACAAATTCTTAGGCCTGTTTTTTTTTTTTTTTTTTTTTTAAAGGCTGAGTAAAGTGTTTTATGCACATGAAGGTCAGAGCCAATCAAGACTGGTTGGATAATTGCACAAAATGGTTGTTGTAGTTTACTGACCTGTGCAATTACAGGTTCTTGAACTTAAAATAATAGGAACCAGGCTATTGTTCTTTGACGCATGTAGTTGGGATGTGAGCATTTAATGTTTCACATTCTCCGTGTAAAAACCTGCTTTTTATTTTTGATGACCTTCTTTTTATCCCTGAAGGTTTCATAGTTGCATAAGAACACACTAAAGTGATGTTGCCGATTAAGTTCCTCTGTTTTATATTTAGCAAAGCAATGCAGCTGCAAAAGGGTACAACCACACTTGCGTGGTCGTCAAGATGTGTTGTGCCAATTTAGACCGCTTAAAATTACAACAGCAAACTATATATTTAAATTATATATTTTTTTAATTATTAAACCAAATTACCTTTTTTTTTTTTTTTTTTTTTTTTTTTTTTTTTTTTTTTTTTTTTTTTTTTTTTTTTTTTTTTTTTTTTTTTTTTTTTTTTTTTTTTTTTTTTTTTTTTTTTTTATTTTTTTATTTTTTTAAATCAAGACTGAGTAACTTATCAGCCTTCATAAAATATTTTATTTTGTGATTATGTTGACTAACGGCTCGTTGAATGACATCTGTCATGGCCTGACGGCGTCTATATTACTTTAAGCAGCACAAAGCAACTTTGAGGAGGGTGGCAGGAACCCTGCCACACAAACGACTAAAAATGTGTCGACACATTTTACTTTATTCCTCGGTTCTCTATTTTCAACATAATCATATGACTTTGTTTCACCACAATTGGATTTGTTACCTCATCGCTATTCATCCAACTGCAGGCCACCGGGATATCAGGATGTTTACATTATGCGCTGATCTTCATGGGAAATGCAGTCTTCCTTCAGGCAAAGCACTACCACTTTTGTCCGCACTGGCCACCTAAAAACAACCAACATCGAAACTTCTTTATTGTTTTAATTATGAAAAAAATAGTTACAATATTCTGATAATGGTCAGTTATATATCCTTCCATCATTAGTTTTCCTCCACCTAAAGAGAAGTGTAAGCACTCTTCCGGCTTGAAACTGCCATCCTGATGTTTGGACATCAGTGGCAGTCTGTCTCAAATACTTGCATTAGGCATCAATGCATGCCACTTGCAAAGCAATACCTTCTAAATATTGCACCCTTGCAACTGCTATATTGTCCCATTTCAGTGGCAATTACAAATGACTGCATTTGGAAAGTAATAAAGGTTTTGCCTTTTTTTTCCACCAATCATCTCTGTTATTTCTGTTGAACTGCACAGCCACGCCCATTTTCACTGTTTTATACAAACATCCCAGCGTTGACCACTTCAGCTGTGGGCCCACTGGCCAAATGAAGCACTGCTATAATTAACTGGCAGGTGCTTTCCTCCTCTTCTAAATGCATTGGGTTCCTTAGAGATGAACTAATCAGTGACCATCACAGATGGCTTTTAGTATTCTTTTGTATGCTGCCTGCCACCCAAAACAGGCTCAGATTGGGAGGTGTGTTTGTGTGTTGGGGGGGGGGTTGTTCTTGCTCTCCGGAGGGATTGTGTTATCCCAAAGTTTAATGAGGTATTGAGACCCTGATGCTCTCACAACTCAATACTTGGTGTTTTTAGAGCATTGGCCACTGAGAGGCATCAGGAGGTGGTTAATGGAGTAAAGAGGTTCCCTTTGAAATTCATTTCAAGGCTTCCAGCTGTCATGCAAGTAGATGTGACAGATTATCTGAGTAATTTCTCTGGGGGGGTTTATGAGTGGTAGAAGGGCAATATTGTATTTCTCCTTAAAAGCTGAGGTAATATCTCTCAAGATTGGACAATACGAATTTGAAACCACAATGATTTTTACTACAATAGAATAGCTGTTAAAATCCCTTTTTACTGGTAACAATGTGATGAACAAGAGAGGTTATTCCTTTATCAGTAATGCCAGTCTTTTTTTCTCAACTCACTTTACGGGTAGCTGTAAACAAGCCATCGTTAGTGAAATGACGAATATTGACAAGTTTTGAGTTTTGTTTATCCCTTTCTTGTCTAACCCATTCTAAACCAAACCCTCTGCTGCCTGCAAGAACATTTGCATTTCCAAAACCCTTTTATGGTCACCAGCCCTACACCAACTACTTGGTTATCTGACTGATTACACCTATTGATTTATTTGGCCTTTGATTGGCTAAGATGGTGCTTTATGTAATTGGGGAGAAAATTGACCTTGGAATCATTTTCCACATTACTGCATTGAAACCGTTTGCTCATCTATTATCTGTTGTAAAACTCTAATCAGACATTTAGTTTAGTGTTAAATGTATTATCTACCGGATACGCATCCTGCTTTAGATGCAGATTATGCCCGTCTGACTAATATAAAAGGCTGTTATTGCTCTGAAATGTTTTTTTTGTGATTGAAAATGATTAGAAAAAGCTTAGAAATTTGCAGAAACATGTATGTAGGTGGAATCGAGTGGGCACTTGATAAAGTGGCGTTTTGACTTAAGTGGGCAGATTCAGCCCTCTGCAGTCTCCGTGTTGGCGTTAGTAGCTTTAAACTAGAGGGAGATTTTGTTCCTCATCCCACCATTCAACCCGAGAATAAAATGCAAAGTATACTTAAGTTGTGTTATCATTATCTAGTCGCATTTGCTCTTCGAGGCTTTGCATGTTACACACTTAAAAACACACATCCCTGGTTTCCTCTCGTTACCTGGTGGGGGTGGTTGTGGTTGTTGTTGTTGTTGTTAACTTTGACAATCTACTTGTTGACTTGAGATTTTCCTCCCCTAGAGAGGTTGTGAGTTTTGGCAAAGTTGCGTGCATCACTTTCTTGCTAGATTACTTACTTTGTAAAAATGACTTTTTTTAGAATTTGCTTAAAATCTTTTTAATAAAGTTGATTTTGTAATGGCTGAATTTATTTTGCTTAAAAAACGTTGCCATAAACCTTTAAAAAATGTAGCTTTAGTTAAAGTTGCTTTTATGATGGTTTTTTGATGGTAAACTGCAGCAACAAATACTATTGTTTGATGTTTTTGCATGTAAAGGGTGAAGAATTCAGCCACTTGATTTTCTTGTATTAAAAACTTTTTTAAATGATTGTCTTTTGTTTTTTTATAATTAAATGGTGTAAACTATTTAGTAGTATAGTAAAGGCTTACAAATGCCATAACTCTGTTTGCAGTGTAAAATAGAAATGGTTATGGATCCCTCAAGTATTTTCTAGGAAGGGCCGTCCAACTCTTACAGGCTTAACTTAACACTAATTAAACATTGTCTGCTTTATCATCGTATGCTGTGAGGGATTTTCTTTTTATGGTTTCCCTTTTGTCTGCAACTGTCCAATCACCATTGTGAACCCGCTCTATTCAGAGTGAGAACAATGGCTCCGTATCTGTTCATACATTGCTCAAGAACATGAATAACAAAGAATAAAGGAGCTGTCTAGAATGGTGTTTCACTATGAAGCCTCATATCTATCTAGACTATATTTGCTGTTTACTCCTGGTAAAAGGTGCTACGACAAGCACACTGGCTTTAGCTGGGTCCGTACCACAACTTTACTTTATTTAGATTTTAAAATGTGTGCTAGTCTTTGTAATGAAATTGGAATGCTAGTGAATAGTGTTGGTGTCCATACAATAAAATAAAAAAGTGACTATCCATAAATATTAATAGCTTTAATAAATTATGTTGATTTTTTTTTTATGTATACTCAACATCTAGAGTCTGAACAATCCACATGTGATGTTTATTTCACCAACCCAGTTTTGGGAAGGTGGTACCACCCACCAAGCTGCCTGAAGGAAACAAAAATGACCCTTTCTGTTCTATCAAAAGGGCACATGGACTCCCTCAGGCTGCTGCGTGTTCATGCTCATCGATCCTGCGTTATAGCTGGCTTCAGTGCTTATTGCTATGCAGCACTTTTTAGTGCATATGTCTGCCCATGATGCCATGCAGTGTCCATGCAGAGCTGTATGTCATTTATTAGCTCTACAACATAAAATGTTTCCACTGCTTTTTTCCTACTTAAAACAAATTGTTTTAATCTATTTGGTTTAATTTAAATACATATATGTTTAAATGATCCAACCTAATGACTTGAATCACCTGAATTTGTACTAAGTAATTTAATGTGTCGGAAGAATGCATGTCCAACACAGTGAATGGATCAATCATTGTAGCATTGTAAAAAGAGCCTTGTACTACCAAATTATTTTTTTGAAGGACATTCTACTTTAGCATTGGAAACTATAGTTGCCAGCATAAAACCGTGTTTAGCACCAATACTTTGTTACTTTACAAATGAGCCTGCAAATAGTATAAAGAAACTTCCTTTTTGAAGCCTTCTTCCCACAGTTTCATCTTCCATGCTAAAGAGTATTGTCAGCATGATCTAGTTGGGTTTCCATTTGATGTGTCGAGTTAGCAGAAACGTTTGTTTTTTGGGTTTCCAACCAGCTTCAGTTAAGCTGTAAATGTAAATGGATGAATCAAACAATTTCCAGCTCGTTTGTCTTAAAATAGCGTTATGGATCCATCCATCTGTTATCTTCTGCTCATTGCAGGGGGCAGCAGCTTCAGTAAACCGGCCCAGAATTCCCTAACTAGATGCTTGAGCCTCCTCAACTGGCTCCTCTTGATGTGAAGGAGCAGCGGCTCAACTCTGAGCTCCTCTCGGGTCAATGAGCTTCTCGCTCCATCTCTAATTGAGGGCAATGTTTGGATCCATTGCAAATAAAAAATGATTTTCTTTGATATTCCACTGCAGTAATAAGCTACAAGACATCCTGTGGAAGGTCTACATCCTACATCTTATTTATAATTTTTGATTCAAACAAGAGTTCATGAATATTGGTCTTTAATTTAAAATCGCCAATGAAACTACTATGAATATATGCGCTCCAGGGGCTTTACTTTAGATCAACTAATTTGATGCTAAAAGCTCTCTGATTTAGATTAAACCTTTTTAACCCGGGCTGATGAAGCTGTGTCAGAGTAATGGAATAACCTGCCTAATGAGGCTCAGAAGAGACTCCGACTGAGAGCTGTTTGAGGATGTTGTGCTACCATACGCTGCATGCTTATTTCCTGCTTTTTCTAAGGATCACGCAGGCTCCTCTGTCAGGGGTTTCCCGTCATGTGGAACACTAAATTGGCATTCGCAAACGTAAAATTAAGGCTCTGTCCTCCTTCAAAGTTGCGTAGCTGAAGTCCCAGACGACCTCTAGTAAATATTGGATTGATTAGAGATCTGTAGCAGCATAGCTTTTAATTAAGAGATTATGAAAACTTTTCTGGACTTCATTTATTTTTTTTTATTTTTTTTTTGCACCTCACTTTCTAGTCTTTCTTAGCTGTAAGCTTTCATTATGATCCAGCGGCTTATTTGTAATTTCTTCCCCTGTGAAGTGATCTTTTGCTTAGCACCACCTTTACTGCCTACGAAATGGTACGCAGATGGTCAACATCTGTCCAAACCGACGTCCATTTTGTATGTGTGCACATCCGTTAGCTTGGCCCCTGCCTACAACACTAGGCTGGTCTTTAAGCTGTCTGGTGCCACCGTATTTGTGCCTCTGTTCCTTGTAACAACCACCCCCCTCTCTTCCACCTGGTCATCAGCATCAGGAAGTTGCTTCCCTGGCTGTTCCTTCAAAGCCAGGCGGATTTCCTGAGGGCTCTTCAGGAACCGGGTCATGCTGAGATAGGAGGCCGGCTTTTACCCCTTAAATATCTACAACAAAAAACAAAGTATACATGTCTATAAATGATGTCTTTCATAAACATATTGGCTGTGTGACATTTTTGAAGTGAGCAGACTATATGATTGAGTGCCTCTAAGAGTCTCATTCAAATTTTTTTTTTAAAGGGTTTGTCATCTTTGAGTGTTTGGGTGGGCATCACACCAACCCATAGATTACCCCCTTCTATTAGCGTCCACAAATCGTGGCTTTAAACTATGCTGAAACGGCCTTTCCGTCACTCCACCCTTAAGATTCAAGTCACAAACGGCAGGCCCATCATCTTCTCCTGTTGCTCCACTTAACCAAATGACTGAGGAGGAAAAGAACTGACTAGACTTGTTTTCTGCTGCTTACCTCATGCCAGTGTGGCTTTGTGCTGACCCGCTGCCACGTGCAAGTCCAAATTACAGCCTGCAGGCAGATGTGAAGAGGAGGTGCCAAGCAGCATTTACAGTCCAAGGCCTTATCCCCGCCTAACCCCCCCACCCCACCCCCCCACTCCTCCATGAGCGCGCACACACAGACACGCATGCACACCCTCCGCTACACGGTGATCTGGGAGGCCTCTGGGATTTTTGGGTACCTAACTCACTGCTTCCTCCTCCTTTGATGGGGGACCGTGGTACTTCATCATTTTGACTTCCATTTATAGCCATTTGCTGCCCATGCTGCCTTCAGGGTTCTAATTATAAAGTAATTCCAGGCCACAAATTATGTTGCAGCTCTGCTTTAGTGTCCATGCATACAGTTCAAAGCAGTGTTGCTGTATTTTTATTGTTTTTAAATCATTTTAAGATTTAAACATGAGATTCTTTTCACCTTTTGAAGCTTTAGTTGTAGCTTGTTTCGCCTGACCCTATTAATATTGGGATTAGTGATGGCTATTCACAACTCATTGTTTGGCATTTGTGTTCTTAAGGGTACCGCCCCCCTCTTTTGACACCACTGGGCCTCATGGGGTAGCCCACCCCCTTTTAAACTCCTGCCGGCCCACATAGTCCGTCTGGGGACGAGATAATCGCATGATGGCTTGCTTATTGTCAGGATCAGGTCAGGCACTAGGAGCGTTTTCACAAAGCAGACATCTGCTGTGCTGTCCTTTTTTAGCAATGACATAATATCCGATTGCAAGTCCCGACCACACAAACTGCCCTTCTGGCTGGGAGTTGGGACACTGGTTGGGTTTTGATCAGGAATTGCTTGGGCTTAGCTTGAATGGACATGGCAGTTGTGAAGCTGAAAAGCCCACAGGCAACCTTTTTACAGCAACAGTTAACTCTTAGCTGATATTTTAATGGTCTATTGTTGAACATACATTTACAAAATTCAATGGATATTTCCCATGTATTTGCTTAACTGGTATGTAAACAAATGTTCTTTATTTTATTTAACCCTTATTTAACCAGGAAACATCATATTGAGATTAACCCCCCCCCCCCCCCCCCCC
>JAVLVB010000386.1:62243-93365 GCA_032876305.1 Orestias chungarensis
CAATTGAGGAAACTGTGATTGGCCTGCTTAACGTTAGTAATGAAGGTACTTTTTTAATCTGTGAAATGAGCCATATCTGACCACATTCTCTTTAATGAACAAGTTTGAGTTTTTAAACATTTTTAGACTATCCTAGTTTTCTGCTAATTGATATTGTCTATTTTGCAACAGAAATGTCAAACATGTAGACGGGCAGCACTGCATTAATCTGTACCTTGCAGCTAGTGCATTATTGGATTGCTCTGATGCTTTTATTTTTATTTTCTAGCATCTCATGAGAAGCATAATACTCGTTTTTATTTTTAGAGGTCTTTTTCATAGCAAACCAAAATAACTTGCCCATGCATAAATAACCTTGCATACTGATTTATTTATTTTTCTGAAAGTTTAGGTCTATTTCAGGCGTTTTTATAGAGGTAACTTATTTTTATTTTATTTTTTTTAAGGGGTTAAATTTTCCTTTGTTACAGCAAGACTCTATATAATGCTACATCATTGTCACAGTAAAGATCTTCCACATTGTTCCTTGTTTTGTTTGTTCTTCTGTTGCTGCTGGTACACCAGAGTAAAGGATTTTTTTACATCCATGGAACTACACACTTTTTTATCATTTGTTAAGGAATAATGGTTATAAGAAGCCCTGCATATGCCTATACCTGCAGCCTCAAACAGAATCGTGTATTCATACGCAATGTAAAACTCTTGGTAATAGATCAACATTTGCTCCAATTTAAAACGATACGTGATGTTTGCAGACCTCTAGGTGTAATTAGCCAGCATGTGCCCCGCAGCATGGTATTGCTGTCTGCATCGCATTCATCGGGCTGTTCATCCCTGGCACACGTTCTGGTAACGTTTCCAAGCAGCAATCAACCACTTTACAAATCAAGGGTCATTGTTAATTCAGCATGTAATTATAAGCTCTAAGTTCTGGCCTCGGCGGCGCAGACTCAACTAAGATGTTTGCCAACGTAAAGAACCCATGCCCATTTATCTGCCTTAATCTATTCTGTTTTGATTGCGACCAATTAGCCATGTTTTTAAGGTTGCTGAATGGGACCATTCTTTATTTCAAAGTCAAAAGTTTTTTTCTTAATGGAATAATTGCTTTTTAAGACTAAATCTATCAGTAGCCACCAGCTGCTGCATAATTATATTTAAGATCAAAATCCCTGTCATAGTGTCTGTGTATATCAGACATTCCTTCCTGCACCCTGTCTTGTAAGGTTTGTGCTTTCTAAATATTTGATTAATTGCGATGTTGAGACCTGGGAAAGTAGGACTTCTTTCACCCTCAAGGCAAGCAAAAAATTAATTTGGAGACCTGAGAGAAAGTTTGTTTTGGAAACATTCCTTCAACATTACTTCAGTTTACTTACTTATGCTGGAGTTGCAGTGAAAATGGACATTAGTCATAATTTTGTCTGTTTAAAAATAATGGTTTTTGAAGTCTCTAGAAGTCAATTATGTTAGCTCCTAATGAATGGAATGCGCTGCTCTGAGGACATAGGAAATCTCATTGTGATGTGACACAATAGTTTTAACTCTATAATTATGTGTGGCGACTCTGTCCATAAGGACAACAAACTTTATCTGTAACACAAGATTAAACCACACCAAAAGTGAGTTTGTCGTGCCAACAATTTGGATAAAACTCTCATTTTGGCGTTGCGGATTCTGGACGCCCATAAAAGCAACAGCTTGTATGCCGTACTCTTGTAAAAAAAAAAAAAAAAAAATGAATAAATAAAAATAACAAACTCCATTAACAGAAAGCCTCTGAGAACACCTTCTGGAGTAAATTGTTGATGTGGATACATGTGTTTTATCACATGTACAAGACATTTTTCTATGGGAAAATCAAAGTCTAGAACATTTGATCTTTATTTTTTTGTTTTTTAGCTAGAATGCTTAAAAGAAATGTACATCTCTTAGGAGACTGTATAGCTTTATCATAAATGCCAACGTTTGATGCACTGCACCATATTAACATTGACTAATTGGCTTAGGTCTGTTTGAATATTATTCTATTCCTGTCCTTAAGTTTGCTCTGAAATATTTATCAGAATCCTGAAGCAAACCACAAAGAAATTACACAAACATGGAACCACAATTGTGTTTAAGGCGAGGGCTGAAAATCTGCTAAATATTGGTAGGTACAGCGGTTTCTACAAACTACTGCATTTACTGCCATCTTTTCTACATGTCTGTGTATAAATTGTTAGTTCATATCTTATGATCTTTATCATTTAAGATTGTATATCGTTCACAACCGCCTTCTTATTTCTCATAACGTGTTGTATGCATTTAAAGAATAAATGAAACATTGTACTTGTGTCTAGTGGGAGTGTTGCTGCTCTAATGAGTCCCTCTTCCCTGTTGTGTGTCCTGGAAGGTGGCTATAAGCTTTGTTGTAATAAAGGCACTCCCATTGCATCATTTACTTATCTATCAAGGTTTGTTTAGACTGTCATTTAGTAATTAAGTTATGCAAACCTCTGCGTGGGTTCTAAAAAAAAAACCTGTGGACCAAGTTTAGTAAAAAGCTTGCAGTTCAGCTCAGTTAAGATGAATGAGGCCTTTTCCAAACTTTTTATATTGCCCATCCCTAAATGATCTTTGTTTAAACAGTAGACTTGTTGTACTTTGGTTGATTCAGAACAGCAGCAGGAAATGGACAACTGTGCTTCCAAAACACAAATATGAACCAGGCAGCATCTCTAAATAAAGTAGCGGATGCCTTGCAGATGCAACCCAATTTCCGATGAGCCACATGCTTTTGATTAGAGCGGACACCATGTGGCCCAGTCCAAAAGCCTTCTATATCCCTGAACTTGTTTTTTGTTCTGTTGCCTCTACATTTCCCTCTTAATGGGCAAATGTACCCCTTGCTGCAAAAGTCAGAATATGGCGATTTGATTGATCTTTCTCTCATTTATCTTGCAGCTATGCTTTGGCAGATGAGGCGTACCGCTCGCTGAGGGACCAGGACAAGGACCAGTGTATCCTTATCACAGGGGAGAGTGGAGCGGGAAAAACTGGTGAGGACTAAGTAATGTGCAAATATGTCTCTCTTTTTTTTTCATTTTTAATAAATTAAAGCAACCCTAAGTAACTTTTCAACCTTCTTAAATATTTTCAGAACTTTTGTGATTATGCATTGACTTACAGCTCGTTGAATGACACCTCTATCATGGCCTGAGGGGTTTTTTATCGCTTTAACAGGCACTAAGAAACTTTGAGGAGGGTGGGAGGAACTCTCACACAATACAACTACAAATGTGTTGACTGCTTTACGGCATACGTCACTTCCCCCGTTTCTTTTTTTCAACATCATCATATGACATAGTTTCGCCACGATTGGGATTTGTTACCTCATGTCTATTCATCCTTCACACAGCCACTGGAAACGGAAATGTACGTGAATCCAACTGCAGGTGACCAAGCGATCAGGTTTTTACGACGCTATGCGCTGGCCTTAAACCTGCCTACACTGCTTTAAGGACTACTGTTTCTGTGGTTGGTTGTTCATCAGGGTGATGTGTTTTCAACACCATTGATTCTCCGTAGGGTTCAGCAGGAAAGATGGGGAAACGCCAGATCCAACAAAACAGAAGAGTTGCCGGTTTAAATTAAGCAACCTGGGCTTCCGTACCCCATCTGTGTTTGTCTCCGTGCCACACTGCAGTGATTTTAGTTGTGTGTGTAAAAGGAGCCTCATCCATATCACATGTGTTTCAGCCGTTTGACATTTCTAGAACCTATTTTAAATTGATTTATTAATCTACATTTCTGAGAGATAAACTAGAACTTTTTTGTGGGTGACCAGCCTGATTTACATTTTAAACAAAACAACTGAAATGCATTTCAAGCCCGCTAATTTGGGATGCAAGTATTTAAAGAGAAATCTCATAAAACTAGATAATGACTAATAATCAACCTTTGATCTTTTTAGAGGAATTATCATCAGCAGTGCAAGAAAACTTAAATGGGGACTCGTCTCTAATAGATTTTTCTAAAGTACGCCACAGGGCACACTAAATTTGTCTTTATTCAACGTCAAAGCTGGAAGGAACATTTTATTGCTGGGTGCTTCACTTGCATTCCCACCTACCTATTAACGCCCACAGCATTTCCACAGCAACCTGTTTGTTTGGACACACACAGATCTGATCAAATTGTTCTGAAATGACAATGCAGGCTGCGTTTGAGGTCTTATTGAACAAAAATCAGTCAGTGCTCTGTATGCTCCAGTACCCATCATCACCATGGTTCCCACACTAAGCAGGGCATGTTCATACCAGTGAGCCATTGAGGACATATTGTTGCTGATAACAGTAACGCATATGTTTTGAAAACTTTGTAGATGGCTCTGCTTATATTTCCCTGTATCTATGCTTGGAGGCGGGAAAGCACCCAATCATAAAAGGTATCTCCTACAATAAACAAGAGTCTAGTCAAATCATTTTCCGAAATACTGTGAGATGCGGGTTGTTTTTGTAGCCTGTGGCTTTGGAACTATTCTCTTGTTTTGATATTATGCTTGCAAATGAAACATGATGATGATTCTGACCCTTTTTTGTGCTTTAACACACCTTAGACATGCCGACAAAAATATCCTTTTTTAAAACGTCTCTAAAGAAATAAATGTGTTTTTGTAAGTTTTCAATTTATTAATAGTCAATTATTCCCAAGTGGGGAAAAGGGAAAATACTTGAATGCTATGGTGACAAAGGGATTTTGTGGGCTCTTTAGTAGACTATCTTTATGTGCTGAGAGCTCACTAACCAGGCAGCGTAGATGATGATTCATGCTAACACAAGTTAACATAAATCGCCTCATTTGCTTTTGCTACCCTTTGTCTCTCTGTCTGGCTTTCTAATCATAACGCCAGAGGGACTTAAAGTTAAGGATATGATCCGTGTCCATTATGATTGATGGAAGAAATGAAATTGTTTCTTCCCTCTCTGCTCTTTGATCCTTGAAGCTTCCTATTCAACTCATCTGGGATCGGGGTGTTAATTCATTGAGTTTTTTTTTTTTTTAAGATTCAGAATTTCTGTGGATATAAATATCACCTGGCAGAGGTCAATTTCTACACCGAATTAGGATCAAAGTTTGAAGTCTGAAATTTTGTTCTGGTCAAATGAGGCTAAGATTGAATAGCTAAACAACAAAATGTGTGTTTGAAGTGACCAAAATGTACCCCATTTCCACTGTTGTGTGCAATGGAGTTCTGATGCAGTGGGGCTTTTCCAAACACCATGGGAACCTTTCCAAAGAAATTTTGTTCTGCTCATATACGTTTGGGTCCAGGAGAGAAAACTAGACATCGGCTAATTTTTTATGTTTTCCTGGTCAAAAGGCAAGAATTGTTCCCCAGTCCTGTTTAGCCTGCTCAACTTTGACACACAGGAGGCATGTTGATCAAACCCTCAAACTTTCTCAGCTGACCGTTTCTGACACAAGCAGTTATCACTGCAGTGAACCCGGAGATAAATTAACTCTGTAAGCACTGATCCCCCATGAGGCTTGACAGTAAAATGTCCAATTAAAAGCCGCACAATGGATTATGGGGCGCTTTTTATTAATGTTCTGTAAGGTTTGTTTTACTTATCCCTCTTTTTATATACCTTGTGTAAACTCAAGGAGCTGTGACAAACGTTATGAGATCCGTTTAATAGAAAAAAACCTCACAAAAGCTGTTTTTTATGCAAGAAAGACAGTTTATGTCCTTTCTTCTTAAGCCGTTACAATCTTGTAGAATATGGGTTCCACTAACAATAATACAATGTTTTAAAAACTCTAATTCTCTCAGCTTTGGCGATCCTGAACAAGGGATACCTTAAATGGATATTCATTAGGTCAATGTTACATATTTTCTCTTTAAGTAATTTGATGTTTGTGAATGTTGAGTAGATGATTTCTGCCAGATGTCAGACAAAGTTCTGTCTCGGTAGAAATGGTTACCGTTTTTTGTTTTTGTAGCATTTTAGGTTTCAGTCTTGAAATTACATAACACAGGTGACAAACTGCCCCTTGTTGTAAAGTGGTGTTGATCATGGCACCATTTTTCTCCATCTTTTTCCATCTTACCACTGAATAAGCAAGCCCTGAGCTTTTATCACAGCGTGGAGCCCACAACTCTTTTTGGCAGGTCACACACATAAATTCTGGGTCACCATCAGTCTTACTAGTAGCTCATAAATGATCCTGATGCCAACACGCCAATCACGATGCATGTCTCCTAAGCCTTTGCTGCAGACGGAAAGTAAAATTTTGGAGAATCCCTCTGTTAGAACGCCTATTCCCAGACAAATTTCAATTAGCAGGATCTGGGAATGAACAATGATGATTTCATCCTGATTGTGGTTTCTTTTTTTATTATTTTCTTTGCTTTTCAATGAAATTACTGTCTTGAATGATGAAATTGAGATGAAATTATGGGACGGCCTAACTTAACAAGAGCCTCCTAAAATTGGGGCTCCACCTTCACTCTCATGTATGATGTAATGGGAATTTTTTTATTGTCAATCCTGCAAAGAGCCAGCATAGTCCGCTTGCTCTTCTGTGGTGTCTATGAAAGGCTTGGACTCAATGATTCTAATATCTTTGTGTGTGTGTGGTTTACAGAGGCCAGTAAGCTGGTGATGTCATATGTGGCAGCAGTGTGTGGGAAGGGCCAGGAGGTGAATAAGGTCAAGGAACAGCTGCTGCAGTCCAATCCTGTGTTGGAGGGTGAGTGACGGTGGCTCAAGCTGCGTCCCAGTTTTGAGGCTGGGCTGCATGTCGTTATAATCTATGTTACCAGGGCAATCCAGTTCAACAGAGGTTGAAGGAAAAGCATTAAAAAAATGGGAGAATAGTATAGTAGGATATTTAATAATACACCGCTATCCTATTATGTTGCAGTAGAATGCCTATTGAAAGGTTGGCAAAAAGGCACACACTACACATCACCTTCAACACACAGTTGTTGCTGTCCTGCAGCATCATCCTGTGGGTTGCACAGCACGACGTAGCTTTTGTTCAAAATAATTTTTAAAACACTTCTAACATGCACGCGTCTCTTTTCAACTTTCCAATTATGCACAGATTTCTGTTGGGCCTATCACAGAAAGATCCCAGTAGAATACACTAAACGTAGCGGTTGCAACATCCATCAAGTGTTTTATCTAGACTTAAAAAGGGTAGTTGTGCTTTCTGGGTAATGTATGACTCAACATTACCATGAACACACCAACTGTACTGTGTATTTATGGTGGCAGCAACATCATGCTGGGGGATGTTTTGGATAGAGGCATTGTCATGTGCTGCAAAGGTAATTTTAACATCAACAAATAAATGAAATTAAGAAACTCTTTGTGTAGAAAGAATCTCTAAGAGCAAATAAAACGAACCATACGATCCAGGAAGAATTTTTTTTTTAAAGTTTCAAGAGTTGGATCCAGAAATAATACCCCAAGCAGTGAACATCAGATTAGTTAAATCCATTTTATAAAACAAAAGTAAAAGGGCATGGCACAAATACAAACCTACAAGGATACTCATAGCTCATAAACTGTCCCATTTTATGAATTGTGGGTTTGGCCCTCAAGGTATGAAAACTTTTTTCACGGCGTATGTTTATCGTAAAATTGTCTTATTGGCATACAGGTGGTTAAGGAGGAATCATTCGTATCCCCCCTGCACTCTTTCCTGAATCCCAGCGTTGGCACAGAATGGCCTTTTCTTTTTGTTTTGTTTTTTTAATTGGAGGCAGTGGACAGGAAATGCCCATGAAAAATGAAGCTGTAAGGTTCATTTGCAATGGAAAACCCGGCACATCTGCAAGAGTTTAGCTGCTGCCGATCTAATTGCCCCAACACAGACGCGTGCACAAAAGGAGGGAAAAAAGGGGGAAGTGTTTATGCAGCCAAACACGGCGGATTTATCACGGCTTTCTCTCTGTGATGCTCTGTTTCACTTTCCTTATTGTGTTCCGTCTCCGTCACCCTCCGTTTTTCACTCCTTGCGCTGATTTTGCCTCGGCTTTTTATCCAAGCATCTCTTATTCTGTGTGTTCCTCGTTCTCCAGCTGCCGCTGTTCCAGACAAACAACCCACACGTTCACACTATCCGAATACTTAAGCGCACATTATTCAGCCGTTATCGGCAATTAGGCTGTTATGCTAATAGCGCTCTACTGCGGCACATTAATAGCATTTAAATGTGGATTTAAAATAAGGCAAATGAAAACTGCAGAAACATTGTCATTTTGAAGATGATCACTGGTGAGCATGCCACAATGTGTCTATTGTGCTCCTTGGAGAGCATCCTGTTTTTATTTGTAAGCAGGGCCACATGTGGAACCACTTTGACTTGAACGTTGCGTGACATGAAGGTTTAGTCCTTTCTGAGCCTGGAAAGCCCTGGTGCTTTGCTTAATCCCCACAGAATTATGGGGCATCATCAGTACAAATGGCTTTGACATTCAGGTCTCCTGATTGACAGCTGATTAGAAAAGGTGACCATGCCAGGGATCAATATTGGCTGCTTAGGAATGTGGTTTTGAACTTGGATTTTGTTTTTCTTGATATTCACACTGCAGCTTTCGCACTAGTTTCGTGTTAACAATTTGCGATTTCCCTTTTCCATCTACAGCGTTTGGAAATGCAAAAACGGTTCGGAATGACAACTCTTCAAGATTCGTAAGTATCTGCCACCTTTTTCCTTTGTCTACGGAAATAAATTTACTTGCTGACTTTTTAGCCTTGCATTTAAAAACGTGCTATCAAGGTTTTGTTGACAACAAAACATTAATTGCAGTGTGTCTTTCTGTTACTAATACCAAAGTGCACTTGAGTATATCTGAGTCTTATCCAAAGACTTATTTTAGGAAGTCAATTTGAAAGGATAAACTCTGAGTGATTTATTCCCTTTGGGTTTTTGTACCACAATTTATCTACACGGAATTAAGGTACTGCCACCTTCTTAAGGGAAGAAGTGGCTTAATGCATATTTTCACTGTGATTTCCTTACGTTTTAATTTATTATTTTTAGCTTGTGTGTTTTCATGGTATTCTCTGAGTCCTGGGATGTGTTTGTAGACTGGGCTACATATCTAATATGAGTACTCTGGAAATGCAAATTTGTTTATTTTATTTATTTAAAAAGATCCCCATTAGACTTTATCTGACATCATATTCATTTCTATTTTTCCTGGGGTCCATTTATACAATACACAATTTATTACAGAACATTTTCACATCCCTTCAAGAATGCTATGAAATGTTTAAAATGAACCCTTTTAACCCATCTAAGCTGTTTGAAGGTGTACTTGCTATGTCATTAGGAAAAATGTCAATCTCATCAAGTGTATATTTTCTGTCAAATTATGCTTAGCAATGTGTTTAGATTCATCCACTCATTTGTTAGTTAGCTGTTCATCTGTATGTCGATGTATGCAAGAATTTCTACATCAGTCTATCCACTTCTGTCCTTTCATCCATCTGTCTGTCCATTCATTTCTAAACTCATCCACCCATCAATTTCTTCTATCCCTCCATCATTCTGCTTTTCTATTTCTGCATGCATCCGTTGGCTGTCCTTTCCACAAACCATAAATTCCCTCCAAGAATCCATGGTCTGTTCGTCTATTAAATTATCTCTGTTGATACGACAGCTCTTTCTTCTCTCCATCACTCTCCATTTGTCCAGCTTTTCAACAATTCATTTATCTCAATTACTGACAGCCTAACAGTTGTTGATGTATTGGCAATAAATCCATCGTGAACTTTTGTCTTTTCGCTGTACAAAACCTATTAAAGGGTTTTAAAACTTTATATTTTTCAAATGTTTATCCAAATTTATTTGGTTCTATATTTACTCACAGTATATATGAGGATTTTTTTTGTTTGTTTTTTTTGTTTTTGTTTTAATCCTAGAGATAGTACAAAAATGTCAGACCTAATCCAAACTACACATTTCCAAACAAGTGCTTTACCACAAGCATGGGTGTGTTTTTTGGTTTTTGTTTTCAGCAGAGTACATTCCCACAGCTCCTTAGTATTGTCATGGAGGAGAACAAGAGTTTAACCTCCCTATAAATGATCAGGTTTCCTCAGTTTATCTTCTGTTCATTTAATAATTTTATCTTGAACACTTTATTTGCCATTATAATTGGTAACCTCTCAAGTTTTAGCACTTCCAATGAGACTTAAGTTTGCCTCCTCCCTGTTCGGCACACCGATGAGGTTAGAAACTGGTTATTCCAGCAAGCACCAACTTGCTGCTCAACATGCCTTGAACATTTTCTGCCCCACTTTCTACTTCCCATGCTGTTTTCAATCATCTGTTGAAGTTGCTTACACACAAACGCGCATGCGACTGGTGCGCTCATCAACTCGATGGATTATACTTCTGATCTGGTTATATTTAGCTGACCCAGACTCCAGCGGTAGGTTTAGGCCTCCTCACTAGCTACCGCTTCATTAAAGGTCCATAATTTTATCATAAAATTAGGAATGAATCCTTCACATCAATTTGATGAGTGCAGAGGGCTTAGTGAGTTTGGCATGAACCCTCTTACCAGCCATGCTTCCTTGATTTGGCAATGGAGCTGCTACATCAGAGGGGGGGGGGGGGATGCATACACAACTCTCTATTCAAACTTCCAACTTAAGGGGAGGAGGACTTCAGCCCATTTGAAAAAGACATCCACTTAAAAGAGAATATAACTTTGAACTTGACAGAGCTCATGATACAGGCTTGTTTTTAAGCATTTTTCAAAGCTAATGTGACAGTGATGGTGTGAGTAAATATAAGCTCACATCCAGCCTTTCCACTCTGACCCTCAGGGAAAATACATGGACATCGAGTTTGACTTCAAAGGAGATCCCCTGGGTGGCGTCATCAGCAACTGTGAGTTCAAATGGTGAAAACGTATCATTTAAATCGGTATAAAATTTTGAGAGAACAGGCTGTTGGTAACTCTGGAGGAGCTGCTGAGACCCACAAGTCAGGTGGGATAACATGTTGAGAGCTTCTTTTGGCTGTACAAATTTGGTCCATCTTACACAGCGGCAAGAAGAAAGTCACTGTAAAGAGAAATCGGTACATACAACTACACAGCCTACTTATTAAAATCTTAAACATCCATTTCCTTTAGCTTTATAATCTACTTTTTTGTTAGTCTGAGACATTTCCAAGTAGAAGTCTGTGGTTGTGATGTGACTGGCTAAAAAGGCTCAAGGTATATGCGCTGTTTTACACACTTGTAGTGTCATAATAGAGCTGCTGCTATAAGTGGGAAAACTTGTATTTTCGTGCCCGGAAATATTTTGTATGGTTTCTGTCTGCGTGCATGTATGAATAATTTCCAAAAGTCACCTTTCCGGATGGTGGAAGTCAGACCAAACAAAAGGGATCATGAATCTCATTCCTGACATTCTCCCCACCAGCTTTCTTTCCTTGCCTGTTTAGATTTGATCTTGCCTCTGTTTCTGTGACCTCTGGCGGAGGGAAGCCGGCGCAGACAAAACATTGCGAACAAAGACTGAAGCTAAAGGCAGACACACGTGTGCTTCTGTTTGCCCGCACTCGGCCTAACATTGGCAACGGTAGAGAAGAGCCGCGGTCATGTGACTCGTTCAGAATTGCCTGGACGGACGACTCGACAGATGGGGTGTGAAGGCGAATGTGGGACTTGATGAATTGGTTTTGTTGGTTTATAATTCATTTCTGTCTGTATACAGCTGCGCTCATCGTTTCCCTTCTTGCATTGCCTTTTTATTGCTATACATTTTTTTTATTTCTTTTTCTGTTGCATGAGGTTTTTTTCCTCACTTAATTTTGAGTTGTAAAAGCAAACTTTAAAATGTGCATGTGATTAAAGTAGTTTACGATGCCTTCCAATAGAATATATGACTTAAAATGCAATTGTAAGGCCCTCTACCAACTTTTACATAAAGAAAGATGAGATGAAATGTAAGAAGTGGCTTTTTTTTTTTTTTTGTCTTCCATCTGAATCTTTCTCCCTGCGCCTTTGATCGCAGCTCTGCATCACTGTTGCCGACCTCCCAGTCATGGGTGTTCTATTATTTATGTGCTCGCTCCTAAGTGCCACTTATGTGATTCATGACCTGTGGGTGTTGCAGAAACACATTTTAGTCGGGCCCTCAGCTGACCCTGATTTCCTCAGCAAACTAGTACCTCTAATCTCTCTTCAACCACCCACTGATGTCAGGTATATAAATGTGTGGTTTATTTTTCTCATGGCTGGAATTTTGTGCATTGTTATAATAGAAAAAACTTGTGTTTAAAAAAGGTCACTACTTTCCAATTATTTAGGGATTTCTTAAGAGGGATGCAATGTAAAGTTTGTGCAGTTGAAGTGAAGAAGCTGTTAAATAGGGTACAGGATGTTTGAGCTCTGCAGGTGGTCCTTAGTTGAAAATGCTGAGATGAAAGAGTTTTGTTTTTTTCAGGTTTTGTTGCTCTTACTCAACACTTCCTGAGAAAGGGCTGATGTTTGAAATCTTTCAGTGACTTCTTCCTAGCCAGAATATCTTAAAGAACAAAGAAATGAAATATTTATAAACTTGCAGTATAGTGCATCCTAAAACTTACCTGGAAGTTGGTATCCTCTTACACTGACGGTAGAAGCAAGGGTGGCATTAGTCAGAGAAGCAGCCCAGAATTCAGAGGATTAGGCCATCAGAGACCCTGCTTCCAATATGCAGCAAATCTGAAGGATGATCTTGTTAGACAGTGCCAAAACGTAACATTTTGACCTGATAGAGTTTTGGTGCAGAAATTGCAGCATTACAAAGCTCCCTTGGCAACATCACACTTTGATTAATGGATGGAGCCAAAGAGGCAGTCATCCTGTTAAAAAGAAAAGCTTTTAGACTGGAGACTTTACACGAAGATGTAGGTTCAATATTTTGATTTCTATTTCAAATTGGTCCAGTCAAATCCAAACTCCACCGGACAGGACTAAAAAAAAAAAAAAATGTCTCTAGGTCTGAAGTGTCTTTAAAGAGTAAAGTGTATGTTGCCCATTTCTCTAAATACAAGAAGCTTTTGAAATTGATATATATTTTTATTTTTTTTTACTTGCAGCTATAATTGTATTGGAAGAACGCTCTCAAAGTGTTACCTAAGGGGGCTGAAAACAAATTCATGCCAAACCTTCCAGAGTTTTATGAGAACAGTTGTTTAAAACCAGTGTATAATTTTCCCTACACATGACTATTATTACAAACCCCAGTGATATCGCTTAAAAGTTTTGTTGTAACAAAGTTGAGAGGTGTGGATAGTTTTCTAAGGTGTATCATTAGAGTAGGAACGCCTTTCTTGATTTTTTTGTGTAAATACAGGATGTATACAAATCATGGAGCCACATCCACCTGCTCAGTAATAAGACAAGTGCTGCATTAAAAAAAAAAAACTTCCTGTGAAGGCTTCTCAGCTGGTGTGTCACAGTTTCCCCTTTGTTTCCTTTTTTTTTAGATCTGCTGGAGAAGTCACGAGTGGTGAAGCAGCCCAGAGGAGAGAGGAACTTCCACATCTTCTATCAGCTCCTGTCTGGAGCCTCAGATGACACGCTGAGTACGTTTTTCAGAAAAGTTATTGAAGCAAAATGAAAGCGATGCGAGTCCCAATGTGGCTCATTGGTATGACTTTCAATAGATTTATAAAATGCTAAAAAAATAATAAAATTGGCAGAAATAGAAAAATTATGTAGAAATTATATTAAGTTATACCTCACATGGTTTAAAAGACTTAAGGAACCATACATCAAAACAGTAACTACTTTAAAAACTAGTTTTGAAATTGGTTTTTTCCTCTGCCTCACATTGATTTTAATATGGGGGGGTGAACATAATTGAACATTTTGCTTAATTTACTAACAAATGGCACAGTTGCTTATGTGAAAAAATAGCTTAAAAACGTCCTCCATCAGATCTGCAGGGAACACATGGCTTAAACATTAACAACCTGATCTTCCTGCCCAACAAACACTGGGCAGAACAAAGCCAGGCAATAAAACCTGTTCCCTCTGTTTGCCTTTCTCCGCACTGAAGGCATTGTTTAATATCCTGAACAATATAATGGTCATCGACCCCTAGAGTGCTCACGTCAGAGGGGCCGGGTTTCGCTGTGTTTAATGCAGCCACTAATGAAATCTGACACGTGCGCTCACAAGAGGAATGGATTTCTTTGTTTCTACATAGGGTGGGCTTTTAAGTTGCAATACGAGACCAAAGAAACTGTGGTCACAACCATAGCTCACCTGTGAAGGCATTGTACAAAAGTTATTTTACCTCTATTTGGATTATATAGGCTCATTTAGAATGCCAATACCTGTCTATGAATATCAAGGTATGCATCCGAAATTGGAATGGAGGTTTCGATCATTTTCACACGCTGAAAGCAAATGCACATTCAAGAGCAACCGCACTTTTTCCTCACAGAAAAGCTCAAGCTGGCGCGAGACTTCAGCAAGTACAACTACCTGAGCCTGGACTCGGCCACGGTCGGCGGTCTGGATGATGCGGCCAGCTTCAGGACAGTCAGAGTGAGTCGCACAAATGCACGTACCGCAACGGCCGCACCTCGACGGCTCAGAGTGTTGGAATGAAAAGGTTGTTCAATGAGTTTAGTTAAAGCCCATCCTGCATGAATGTATTCCACACCGTGTCAAAGTTCAGGTGTTTAAGCACAACGGTAGGTGTAGTGAAAAAATGGTTCCACGTGCAATACAGTATATTAGCCGGTTACTTGCTTGCCCAGGTTGCTTCTCAGGAGTTGGGGAATCCCATGTTGCTGTAATTTCTCCTCGGCTGAGGGAAGATTTAGGTGCTCTAAAACTTCCTGGTAGACTGTTGAACTGGCATTTACCCTGAGAAACAACTTTGAAGAAACTGCCACCGGTGACATGATTCCCTAAAGCTAAAACTGAAGCGACTTGAATTCTGCATAACCACTTGAAAGTAGCAGAATAACTAAAAGCACCCCAAAAATTGATAAAACCTACCTTAATTATTGTTGGACACTCAAACATGTGTATGTACTATTTGAAATGACCCCCGTATATGTTCTGTGATTTGCTAAAAGTTTATTTTTCTTAAAAACTAAATAAAATTAGAGACATCCCAGGATGTAGGAAACAAAAAAAGTGTGGCACACACTAATTGCAAGGTCTGCTGACTTGAGTATTGACTTTCCCTTTATCTGTGTCATGTTGTGTTAAATATGATTCATGTACAAAGGCTAGAGATTGGTAGGTATTTATCTCCTAGATGGGACAAAGTCCCTATTCACTATGAAAACTGTTTAACTTTTTCACTGTTCCATTAGTTTTCCTTTGATTTCCTACTACAAGAAGAAAGATAAGTTGATTTTTGGATTTACCAATGAGGGTAAAGAACAAAAGTATCTGCTTCCTTGTAATAAAGTATGTCTCCTCCCGCACTAACAATGTCCTGTTCATTCAGTGCTGCGCCGTTTTTTTTTCGGAGTTTGTCGTGGATTGAATGAGACATAGGGGTATCGTGTCTGTCAGTGTAAGGGCTCCTGTTCCAGCATGCTTATTTTAACCGTCCTACAAGCCCTTGTCACTCTGAATCGTAATGGTCAGCTGTCCTCGTTTCCCTACTTCTCACATCCTGCTTCCCATTAGTTTTGAGCATTCCCTGCGCAGCTGTGCCTCACCGACCGGAAACAATGAGACATTCCTACTAAACAATCACTCCTGCTGCTTTATTTCCTCCTTTTCAGTTAGGCCAGACTTGGCCAAAAATATGTAAGATACTCTCTTTAATATTTATTACTTTTTAGATTTCTGACTTGCTGGCTTTTTTATTAACTTTTACACGGAAGTATGTTGTTTGTTTACTGGATGGAAACGGCATGTAAAAAAATTGTAATCATATTGAAAATAAGGGTTTGTTTTTGTTAGATCTGATTGTCTTTTACTTTATGCAGACGCTTTGTTGTGATTGTATAGTTGTGTTTTTTATTATCCTTGCCTCAACAACGGGCTACAATTGTTGATTTGGGCTTCCAATATTGGTTCCAAACTTTTGCCAACACAAATGTACCAATCAGGCATCCTCCAGCTCATACAAAGCTTCAATTTTCATCGAGGTGTGACATTTCCATAATGATACCAGCAGCATCAAGTTTACATAGAGCTACAGCACTTACAGCGTCATGCTACTCTTGCATCTTATACACAAAAACAATCAATTAATGGGCTGAATTTTTTTGCTGACTTGATTTATTTAGTCGTTTTGATTTTATTAGATCACTCTTTTGGCCACATATTTACATTGTTACGAGCAGTTTCCATTAAGATGTATGTAATGTTGTAATTGGTAAGCATCCAGTTCTCTTCGTACTAAGACATTTTGTTTTTCAATCGATTAGAAAAATGCATGATATTTTCTAGTAGTAAAAAATGGAAAGTAATCATGTATTACCGCTAAAATAGCATAACCCTCTTAATTGTTTAGGGTTTCTATTGCACCTTTTTTCTGCTCTGCTGTTTAAGTAACGAGTATGATGAGCTGGTAAATTTGTTGGGTATCTAACAGACTCGCCACCATCAATTTAAACAATGACTCTACCTTTAAATGACATTGCCTTTATTACTAATTAATTATTTGCAAAAAACAAGAAATCCAAACGGCTAAAATTCTTTCACAAGAAATGGAAAAACAAACTTGTTTAGCCATCCAACAGGTGGTTTGAAGAAACATGTTGGGATGGAGGATTGATAAATTAGTGCTGACCGTTGCCTATTTATGACGGGGAACTTTAAATTATTTTCATATTTTTTTAAAATTTTGTCCACAGAATGCCATGCAGATCGTTGGATTTATGGAAGATGAAATGCAGTCAGTGCTGGAGCTGGTAGCTGCTGTTCTAAAGCTCGGCAACATTGAATTCAAGCCAGAGTCGCGTACCAATGGCATGGATGAGAGTCGCATCAAAGACAAAAACGGTAAATTTGCCTCTTTCATCATGTTTTCATAGTTTAAGTTTTTTTTTTTTACAGTGTTGCACCATTGTTAGAGGTATGCATATACTTGGATTTGCTTTCATTTTAGCTGAAAAGTCCCAGCATTTTTCAACCAGAGATGACCTTATTTTGAGCTACTGCCGCAATATCCGGCTGCTTTTGTGTCCTCTGTGATCCTGCTCACCAAATATGTTTTTTATGATTTATCAAAAGAGCGGGTTCTCATCTCTGTTGTTTGCTTCAGGCCAATATTTAATGTACCTGTTTTGCACGTAACGGCACGATCAGTTACTTCTATTTGTTGCCAGTTTGTCAAAGTTTTCATAAAAGATCACTCCAAACTGGAGTTGGTCTCCATATAAACTGGCTTCCTGTAATCCTTTGTTACTGTCACTATTGTTCATATTAGGTGTACTTACACCGCTGATTTGTTTCCATCATTGTTTCCTCCCTTTTATTTAAAGACAAGAAAAACCAAAAGGGATTGCTTTAGAAGTAACTCCCCTCATACGTCATGTAATATATTTCAAATCTTTGTTTTGTTTTCCCTCATAGATTTGAAGGAGATGTGCGAGTTGTTGGGAATCGAACAGTCTGTGCTGGAGAGGGCCTTCAGCTACCGGACAGTTGAGGCCAAGATGGAGAAAGTTTCCACCACCCTGAATGTGGCTCAGGTCAGAGACAAATGTGGTGTTTTTTTTCTTAATTTCAAATAATTTTTACGCTCTTGTTCTTGCGCCAATGTTGGTGCGCTCCCGTTTCCTCAAAGTCCCCTGAAAAAAATAAAGGGTAATTTCTTCCCCTGGACTTGCTTTCCCATTGGCTGCCATCTCGGATCCATGTCAAAGCCACATAAAATAAAATAAAAACTTTTCATAATAAATAAGCAGCGCTCCTCCTGGAAACCAAAATCTAGGTCATGTTTGAGAGGTTAGAAAGTTTTGATCACATTACATGGGGACTGCTGGCATAGACGAATACATTCAGAGCAGATGAATAATTAACAAATCCACAAACTCTATATTTATAAATCCACTCCTATTTCTTAGATTTCTGTGCATCTTTTCTGAAGTGATGTGCTAAACGGAATAATATTTACCTTATTGTAATATACGTGAATTCTGATCTTTGATTTATTTATTTTTTCTTACTACTTAATAAACAACGCAAACCTAAAACATAGTTGTTGTTTTTTTTTTTGTCTTCTAATAAAGACTTTGTTAAAACTGGTAATTGGGGAGTTTAATTAAAAATAACAAATTGCCCTTGTGGTTAATATTTGCCGATCTAGAAAAAAAACAATGTAATCCTCATAGATCATAATTGTATGTTGATCTTTTAAAAGAAAATGACGGAACTGTGTTCTGAGAAACCAGCATATAAATCTGGACTATATTCAACATCGTGACTTCACCTATAACAATTTGTTTTGCAGGCCTACTATGCCCGAGATGCCCTTGCCAAAAATCTCTACAGTCGCCTTTTCAGCTGGCTTGTGACCAGGATTAATGAAAGCATAAAAGTAAGTTTAATATTTTCCTAAAGTGTATTCCAGTCTGAATTTCCTTCGCCCTGCTGATGTTGTGGTGTCCTTGTAGGCACAAACTAAAGCTCGCCACAAGGTGATGGGTGTCCTGGACATCTACGGCTTTGAAATATTCGAGGTAAGACATAAATCGGAGTAAAATGATTATTTCTTCACAAGCCCAAATGACAGAATCCGACCACCCAAACACAGAGAACAGATGTTGCCCCAAGCTTGTTTGTCTGCTTTGGTACCTGTGTGGAGCTTATCTGCAACAACCGAGAGCTGATGAAAGAAAAAAAATGCCCTTGAATTAGTTCAGCTTTGTTGCTCCCGTGGGGGAAATAATTTTAGTTGTAAATATGCTGCTCCGTGTGCGTGGAGGGAAATTCTCAAAGTTTAAGTACACGTTACAGACTCGCTGTTCAGCGTCTCAAACTGGAAATAGTTTCCACCTGTTCTGCATGTCGGTGCATGTTTTACATGCAACATACTCCAGCTTTGTTTGCTTTTTGTTTTTTGCTGATTATTTTTTAACTGCTCGCTATTCTATTCATACGTTACATCTTATTTTGTTTTAATATCACTGCCTGTTCATTTCACTGACTCTCAAGTACTCCCTCTCTTCTGAATGTTGTTTTGTCCGGGTCATCAGGAAGGAGTAAGTAACACCCACACCAGCCTGCTTGCTGTGCCACCGTGCATGCTGTGATCCTTAAGACGTAATTTAGCTTCTCATTTAATTCCTGATGCTGTCCAGTGTAGTGCGTTACGCAGCAGAAACGATGCTAAAGACATCTTTGCATCGTTTGAAGAAAAAACGTAAAAATGGCACACAGGCAGCCATTTTCATTATGTGTGAAATTGATTTAATTTGATGCCTCAGTCACTCATAGAGCTTAAACTGTACGTTTAGTTTTTGTTTTTATTTCAATATTAGATTTGGCTTCTGTCACTAAAAAGCTGCATACAAACTTTCTTCCAGTATGTATCTCATTCGTGCACGTCAATATCCGTTTTAGAAAGAAATTTTCATATCCGTGGTTAGGCGTGGTAAATTTTGCTAGAAGCTCCTATTTGGCAGCTTTTAAAATCAGGATAAGCTTTTGATAAATCAGGACTTAATGTATAAGCAGTTTATTCAGTTCTATTAAAGGAAACAATTTCCAACACTATGTACATTGGAGACAAAATTACAAGGCTTAATATTTTAGCTGCAGACAAACTTAATAAACTATACAGATAATGTAGTTTGATGGAATGTTCTGGATTTATACAGGTTTCCTCTGGCTTCCCTTAATAGTGACAATATGAAGTGTTCGACATTTGTGGACTGCACAGTAACTATTTTATTTCGCTTGAAGTTTAACCTCTATTCTAATTTACTTGGAAATGTTCAGAGAAGGCCAGAATGTTTTTGCCATAAATTACAGATGACAATTCAATTTGAAACCATTGGTAGAACAAGATTATCAATTAAAATAAATCTTGACAGTTCATTATCACGGCGTTAGAAAATAAGCCCTAACACACTGATTCATTGGATTGGTTTTGAAATTTATTTACAGAATGTGATCTGTGTCTCATCCATATCATAGGGACATAGAAATAATTAAGCGAACTGCAAATTTTGTACTCCGGATCAGGAACCCTCAACTCACCGCAACAAATCAGTCTTTTACAACAACAAAAGCCAAATAGAACCTCCTTCAGTAGATCAATTAAAATCCAAACTTGGTTACTTCCTCGTGACATTTCATGAAACCTCAAAGTTGCAACCAACAGGTTCTGAGCAGGTTTCCTCTACATATTTCAGCTCAGGATGTGAAGGAGAACATGCTTTCCTATGTTTGTTCATTTATTTCAGGGCCGACGACTGAAAAAAACAAGAATCCTAATAATTCAACACTAACTACATGTTGCGATGCATCGAATTCCCTGTGTACTAACAAAAACTGTCCTTCATCCTGAGTTGTTCTTTTACCGAACCTGCTACAAAACTAACATTATGTTTAGAAAATAAATACTAACCAGTGTCGAATAATGTCTTACAAGAAGCATGACTCCTTATCAGAACTGACCAGAGTGATTCTGGTGATAAAGGACAGCTGTTCAATAATTACAGACAAGTAAATGGTTATGGAAGTCTTCAAGGTCTTAAAGGAGTTTGCCCTGATAAGGATTTATAATCATTGCTGTTGATAGATTACCGCCTAGGTAGATTAAATATTTGCTTAGTTACATAATTTATGGGGGATGAGATTGCAATTCTGAAACATCTGGCTTGTTGGCTACTTTTTTCTGTGAGTTGTTTAAACCTGTTTTTTTGTATTGTTGTTTTTACACATTTGTTAAAATTGTCACTATGACTGTATAATATAAGACCGATAAGTCCAACAGTCAAACAAACTTGTTATTTTTGCTTTGTTTTCCCACAGATTTTCTGTCTCATATTATTCAGTTATGGTAAAGTGACTGGCTTTAAAGATGTGTGATTTAAAATATTTTATATAAGTTTCATAGTGCAGTTTTGAAACCTGCATTGCAATATTTTGCTGCCCTATTGATCCAAACTAATTAGATCGATAATGGTTGGCAGGTTTATAAATGGTTTAAATAGTTTGGCATCACATTCAGAGAATACGTTCCGACCAGTAAGGTTTGCAAATTTTGGCACTGGATACTTATTTTAAGGGGAGAAAACTAAGTGAAACATTGTAATGCATGGTAGCTAAACACAAAGCCTCCTTCTAATGTCATGTGCTATAAATTAATATAATTACCAGCCCCATGTTGAGGTTTATTTTGTGCAATGGGCTGAACAAACATTTAAGCACTTCAAATTTAGCATAAGCTACCTTTTTTAGTATTCTTATGTCAATACGAGGTTACGTTTCTCATCCCCCCTGTTTTCTTTGTTGTAGGACAACAGCTTTGAGCAGTTCATCATCAATTACTGCAATGAAAAGCTGCAGCAGATATTCATTGAGCTGACCCTGCGTGAGGAGCAGGAGGAATACGTTAGAGAGGTAAGCCGTGAATTTTACTCGCTGACGTTTTATATCAATCTGTTGGTTGGAAGGTAGTAAAAAAAAAAAAAACTCCTGGGAAATTTACCTTTCAGCACCTGCCTTTATCCATTTTGTTACTTTCACCTGCAGCTGTACACCTACATCTTTTAACATGTCCGCACTTGGTTTGTAGTGTTGACACTCTATTATGGCAGGCCCCTGAAGCGTTGCGTCTACCTGGTCATTTCACTCAACTGTTTAACCCCTCCTACTGCCCCACTTATATTTGCATTCTTTTCCTTAAAGTGAACACATTTCTGCTTTTCTGTATCTTTCTTTTTTTTTCTGTCCCCATCTCCGACCCACCAACATTTTCATTCTACACACTCTCGGGGACGGAAACGATCCCTCACTCTGCTGAGAGTAAACACTCCCCAATGTGGACCTTTAGGCTCTGTTTGTTTTCAGAACTGAGTTTGAGTGCAGCGGCGGTAAATCCCCCGCAACCCCCACCACCCCCGTCCTTACATGCGCCACCACCAGTGATATTCCACCACTGGCTTGTGTCCAGTCTATTGCATGGGAAAATACCACAGCACTAGGGAGACAGGAGGAAAACAACTACCAATCAAAAACGTATCAGTTTAAGGCATACCTTCTTTGCATCCAACCTTTAAAATTTTAGTCTTACTTATTGGAAGATCTCACCAATCTAAGTATGTTTTAAGCCGTACATTTTTTTTATGTCTGCTTCCTTTTTCGGAAGGTGTGCTTTTGTCTCAAGTCTTTGCCCTCTGGTTGTCTAATATAGTACATTTAAATAACAATGATGTTTATAAATGAGACTGGAACATGTAAAAAGCTTTTTACTTTTTTTTTTTTTTTTCCATATATGCCCTAAATTTAATTAGGCATTTTGTTTTGATTTCATTTCCATCAGGCCTGAGAAATGTGTACTGCTGCAGGCGTGTTGTGACCTTGGTATAAAGTACATTAATGTGCAATTACAAAGCTTTGGATGAGATCGTGAGAGACAATGAAGTGTAAATACAAGGTTCAGTTGTTTTTCAGCCTTATTAAGACTTCTGTACATTTTGTCCTTATGTTGTGGGTCTTCTGCTCTATGCTCTATGGTGAAACATCACATTTTTTTTTGTTTTTGCACTTAAGCAGTTTTGATTATGAGACTAAGTGTCTACAAAATGCTGACATCTTGCATTAAACTAATTTCTCATATTCAAATTTATTTATTATGATCCTTTTTTGAGAGCCGTTGATTTAATGGAACAATTCAGGATTCTGACCACTACTCCTGCAAAAACAAGAGTGTTAACATAACTGTGATGTCTACACGGTAGATGAAGCGTATTTGTTCCAGGTCACAATTGCTTTCCTAACCCCAAAGGGTGAATTTTTAAACTTTTTTTTTTTTTTTTGCATATTTATCAAACTACTTAAAAATACACAAAAATAATCAACAAATCCCTAGAAACAAAATTTTAACAGCTAATGATGTTAATTTAAAGCATGCTAAGCTAACTTAGGGTTTAAACAATAACTACTTAAAAACATGAACAATATAATGTTCCAGTGATTTTTTTTTTTTTTTTTTTTTAAATTTCTTTCTTTCTTATATAATAAGTATAATAACATGCTTTACATTATGAGCATGCCTGGTTTCAAAGATTTGTAGGTGAATTGAAAAAGTGTTTGCACTATTTTCACCTGTGTTTTGTTACAGGGCATTGAATGGACGAATATCGAGTATTTCAACAACGCTGTTATCTGTGACCTTATTGAAAATGTAAGTAAGCCTCACATTTTTCAGTGACGATAGACAAATTGTGAAGCTATGTAAACTGGTACTGGATAAGAAAATTTATTTATTTATTTTTTGCCAGAACCAAAACGGCATCCTGGCTATGTTGGACGAAGAGTGCTTGAGGCCTGGGACAGTTACCGACGAGACCTTCTTGGACAAACTGAACACAATCTGCGCCGAGCACCAGCACTTCGAAAGCCGTCTGAGCAAAAAGTCGAAATTCCTGAACGACCACAGCCTGCCCCACAACTGCTTCCGCATTCAGCACTATGCTGGAAAGGTACTGATGCCTACATCTTTGCGCCTAGTACACAATAAGATGTTAAAGTTAAGAGTTTTATCTCTGGGTTTACCTTTCTTCCGTTTCCTCTTAAATCAAGGTGTTGTATCGTGCTGAAGGCTTCATGGACAAGAACAATGATCTTCTTTACCGCGATTTGTCGCAGGCCATGTACAAGGCCAATCACAGCCTCATCAAACAGCTCTTCCCCGAAGGAAATCCTTCAAAAGTCAATCTTAAGCGACCGCCAACAGCTGGATTCCAGTTCAAAGCGTCCGTCGCCACACTAATGAGCAATCTGCAAACAAAGAACCCCAACTATATTCGGTATACGCAACCTCGATGTCGATTTCGGTTTATTCTAAAAAGTGTCAAGTATGACATGTCTGAGTGGTTAAAGTGGAATTTAAATGCCTTCTCCATAGATGCATCAAGCCTAATGACAAAAAAGCATCCCACATCTTCACTGAATCCCTGGTCCGCCATCAGGCACGCTACCTAGGCCTGATGGAGAACGTCCGTGTGAGGAGAGCAGGATATGCCTTCCGTCAGACCTACGAGCCTTGCCTTGAGCGCTACAAGATGCTGTGCAAAAGCACGTGGCCACATTGGACGGGGCCTGCAAGGTAACCTGGTGCAGCACTTGAGGACAGAAAAGTATTACAAACTTTTTTTTGTTTTGTTTAAGGAAATCCCCTCAAATTGGAAGTTGACTGGAACTTTTCTAGGGATTCTGAATGTCTGATTCCTTGAAGGGGGAATGTTTGTGGCTAAAACTGAGGTGTTTAGCTGCTCGTAATTTTTTTTTACAGAATAAAAAAGGTTGCTAATTAGATCAGATGATTGGGTAATGGTATTGATTTTGAAAGGCAGTAAAATGTAAAACAATTTTTGCCTTAATTTAACATTTTATGCATTACTAAAGAATAACATGTTTGAAACTGGAACATGATACAATACATTAAAAGCATCCTGACATCCCAGAAACTAGCCTCAGTCACGTCACACACCATATGTTCATTGTTGGTTATTCCCCCTCTAAACCGCAACGTGTCGAGACATTTCATCTTTATCTGTCATGTCCCATCAGCCAGACTTCCCCGTTTCATTCACTGAGCTGGCAAGATCTCTTGATTCCTGTCACCGATTCCTGCTTTTAACACTTTATTTGTCATAATTCTGAGTTTCTCATTTATGCCTCCATTTAAGGTTTTACATCCAGAACACTTCAAAATTAATGTTTTCATTCAGAAATGCTAAATGATGAATTAACTTGATGAGCTGCACTCAAAGGTCCTGCTCTTCATGTCGATGCCTGAACAAACAACAAACATGTTTATGTGAAAAGACGTTTCCTTTCTTCAGCTTCCTTAGAAATCCTCCCACGTAAGCTGTAGTGAAAATAACTTCTGCATATTTCTAAATCTTAACGTTGATTCTATAGCGCTTACATATTGTGTGTTCATTCATTGGATTTTTGAGGTTCTAACTTTTCAGTGACCGTTGAGGAAAGATCCTAAAGGTTATCTTGTTTGTTGTTTTGGACACCTTTTATATGTTGTTCTGATGACTTGTATTGCTTCTTCTCTAGAAAAGGAGTGGAGGAACTGATGACTGACCTGCAAATTCCGTCAGAAGAGTACTCTTATGGCCGCTCCAAGATCTTTATCAGGAACCCAAGAACGGTACAGGACATGTGTCTTCTTTACTTCCCCAGCTTTGTGTTCTTTGAGTGACTAATATTCTAAATGTTAAATCTGGTTTGCTTAAACCTGTTTTCTCACAGTAAGATGTTTGGGACATGGGAGGGTTGGGGGCTGCGTTCAGGGCTCCCTACTTTAGCAATTAGCATGTAACCACCGTTCTGCGAACACATGGCTTCACTTAGCGATCTAACATGGGAACTGAGTTGCTCTCTGTTTCCAGCCCTCAATTGTTTAGGCCGGTGTCATGTGAATGGGCTTTCTCCAATGGTAAGAGAAACCCAGAGCTTTAAATAACAGGACCTCTAATTGCTTGCTCAGTCTATTCTGATAAACGTATCTCATGCGTATGTGAAGCTTTAAAGACCAAATTCCTATAAACCACATTTTTAATCTTTTTTTTTTTTTTTTATCTTTTTGGTTGAGCACACTTTACGTAGTTACTATTCTTGGAAGAAATTCATGTTATAAAACACAATGTTGAGTCCATCAATAAATTCAGAACTTACACTATTATTGGTACCATTGTTGTTACTGTGTTTAAGCCTGGAAACTGAAACGACCACAAAAGGTTGCTTTACTCCCTTTACTCTTAACGGTCTTAATATTGTCAGGTGTTTTAAATCTGCATCCTTTTGAAAAATCCAATGACGAGCACATTTTTATCAAAGGTCCAAAACCTCACAGATCCTCCACAAAAATATTGGTAATGAGATTTTTTATTTTTTATTTTCCCCAGATTCATCCATTAGTCCACCCCTACACTTACTCTGGAGTGTTTTGTTACCCAAAAGCTTAGTTCTGGTTTCATCTGACTGAAGCAGATGGTTCAAAGATCTGACATGTAGATGTTCTGATACGATGACAAGTTTCTCCAATTTATTGCTGATGGGCCCTCCCTTACCATTCTGTGTCGTGGTAGTTTATAGCATCTAAAAATGAACTTCTTTCATCATAAAGACTAGCTTTTTATTGGTAATGTTTTCAAACTCCAATTTTTTTTATCCTACTACAGGAATGGTAAATGAATATATTTTCAATGGTGGTCTAATGCAATATTGCTGTGCTGTTTGATTCAAACTCACTGCTAACCATAACTGAGTCATCCATTTAATCATGGGTGAGTTTCATTTGTTGAGAAGTATTTGTGGTTCCGCTTTCAATGACGGCTATATTGCATAAAATACATTTTAGGTAGTTTATCAGCAATTTTGTAGTCACCATATCTAGATGTTTTTATTCCATAGGCCCCATTACTGTTAATGTCATGTCTGTCCCATGTCTAAAGCAGAAAATGTTACATTGTAAATATTAAAAGTCTAAGTCTAACATAAGGTATCAATAATTTTTTCCACCATACCTACAACTTCCTTCAACTAAATTCCACCAACCGCATATAGTTGTACAACGGTTTTTGAAACTGTGCCTATCCAAATCAGGTAAAGTTGAACGCAAGTACTTTTCTAGTCTGAACAAACTTCATTGGCTTGAGGCCTTGATGAACAGAAAAATAATTTATTCCTAATATAAAAGGAATAAAGCTCAAATTGGGGAGAACACCAACTCTGGAGTTTTGACAACTCACCTTATGGTGATTTTTCTTCTCAGCTCTTTTTCCTGGAGGAGAAGAGGAAGCAGTGCCTGGAGGACCTCGCAGCGCTCATTCAGAAGATCTACAGGGGCTGGAAGTGTCGCAGCCACTTCCTTCTGTTGAAAAAGAGCCAGATAGTGGTGTCGTCATGGTACCGCCGTTACGCGGTGAGACGGCTTTCCAAATTGCTACCGATATAACTACCGACGCTTGGAAGCGTTGCTAATGAAATCGTTGCCATTTCCATTAAACAGCAACAACAAAAGTACAAGAAGATCAAGGATGCTACCACTGTCGTGCAGTCCTACATCAGAGGGTGGCAGGTACGGGCTTACCTTTAAGTTTACATTTTTCTGAAGTACTGAATGAAGCCTAAACAAATCTTTTTTTGTTTGTTTTAGGCCCGCAAGCTCCTGAGAGAGTTGAAGTACCAGAAGAAATGTGAAGAAGCTGTGACCACCATTTCGGCCTTTTGGCATGGCACACAGGTACTGTAAAAAACTTTAGAAAGGGAAGAGTGTAATAGAACGCAAGGATTCTGGCATTTTTTTAATTTTATTTCCTAGGGGCATAAAATGCATTTACCTTCTATCACTGTTTTAGCGTTTTTTTCATTCCTCTTCTGCATATTGGCAACACAATTTTTCTAAGATTCTATTCTGTGAGCTTTCTTACCACCGTTTTCTTCCGCAAGGCTGTTTTTGCGTATCGCACATCTACTTTTCTCCCTTGTTTGTCTTTCAACTTTCTCTTCTCGATTTATCTCTCTCTCTGCACATCTTCAACCGTTCCTACCGAACGCCCACCGCATCCCACCAGGCGCGGATGGAGCTAAGGCGTCTAAAACAAGAAGTGCAGAATAAACAAGCTGTGACAGTAATTTGGGCATACTGGCAGGGAACCAAGGTATATCCACCCAGCTGTAGTGTTTCGCTGTCCCAGCTGTCTTGTCACTGCTATTTACAACGTCCCATCCCTTTCTGGCTATGAAAGCGGCTAGTTGCAAAGAAATGATGCTGAATGAACGTAAAAAAGGGCATCAGCTTTTTCTGTGTTCGGGTTTTTACAGGTATCTTATTGGTCTGTTTGAACATCTATAGCAAAGTGTTTGCTTATTCCTTTGTTTATCCCTCTGACCTACTCTAATAAGTTGTTACGCCTTAGATAGAGTTACTGCGTTTCTGTTTTTTTCTAAACTGACATGCATTTTGTTTCTTCAGATGTTTAAACATTTGGGTTTAAAAGATTTTTAGCACAGTGCTGCATCACCTCTTAAGCAAGCTGTGGGACTGTAAGGGATTCAAGCAGACTGGCTGCTGTAGCATAGAAAAAGCAATATGTTCTCACATTCTTGCTTGATTAGGACATCAAGTAGTTATGTTTTTCCTTTGACAAAAGGGCAAATATTGTTTTTAGTAGTTAAAGAATCTGGAGTGCAGGGAAGATATCTCATTACATCACAGTGGAGAGTTTAATTTGACATACTTGTGGGTTAAGAGATGCACAGAAAATGTTGGTGATAAAGGGGGAATGCCAGATGTTCAGCTATACTGGTCCAAATCGGTGATTGGCAAATCAGAGACATTAAAAAAAACTTTCCTAAATGGAGCCTGCTACATTTAAACTACTAGTTTGTGTTAACACGCGAAGTTTAGATGCTATTACTAAGAGAAGATTACTAATTGGCAATCAGTGGAAGTGCAGATATCTAAAGCTAACTGAAAAGGGAAGTGTACCTTCTGTTGCTTATTTACTGTTCATTCAGAATGCAGGAGCAGGCAGGACAAGCTATGTTTTAATCTCTTTGGGTTTTAACATTCTATGTATCATTGAATATGCTAAATTTGATGATTAGCTATTTTCTAACACTTGAGTCAAATAAAGGATATACTGGATAAAGGAATGATGCCTACACCAACAAATTTAAAATGTCAACTCAAAATCATTATCTTAATGCTTTTGAAATGGTTAGACACAGCCTGTAATATGGCTTATATTATCAGATAATTGACCATTTCAGTAGGAAACGCCGAGAAGTTGAAGCAAGCCAAATTAGTTTTTTGCAAATTGATGCCAATACAAACACTTGGAAATTGGTCCCTGAATTCAGATGTAGATTTGTAAAGAAGCTTTACAAGTTGTGTAATATGATTGTCATTCCCATCACTGCTAAATAAACTTTAATTATTTTAGTTCAGATATCTAACATTTATTGTTTTGACTTAATTTGTTTGCTTTTCTGTTGTTTTTTTCTTTTCTGCTTCTCGTATAACTTTTTTTAACAGTTTGACTGTCCTCAGGATAATAAACTGCCTATACTATTTTAATTTAGCTTGTATTTATAGTAAAGTCTTCAGGTTGGACTTCAAAGTTAGAATTGGGTTTTTGTGTTGGCACATGACAACAAAAGAATTTATGAAATTAAAAAAAGATGCCTGCAGCTGCATACCTCTCTCAAATAAGTTAAGACCATATGTAGGCCCCTGCTTTAGGCCAGCTGACTGGCAGTGCCCATCACCATTGGCTGCGATCCCTGCTTTTCCCTATGCTACATGCAAGCATAAAAAAAAAAGCTTTTGCTATTATGGTAATTTTCAAAGTTTCTATATCTCTATACTAAAAACTGCCTGACATGGGCAGTTTAATTTTCTCTCCTCCTCTGACTTTGCACCATATTAAAATAGCTAAATGAAAACATGAAATATTAAGGCTGAAAATGTCTGTGAAATCTCATTACTGCAAGCCTTTTAGGAGTGTTGAATGACCTTATCACAAGAAACTGAGCTCTAAACCATCCCTGACCTTTGCTTTTGGTGTAGCTGCAGATGAGGTTAGATGACGCTCAACCTTTTTGGTTTATAGTATTTGATGTTCGTTCCTGACAATTGAAAAGGAGGAGCACCTTTATATATTTTTATTTATTTATTTTAAATGTATGGGTTAGTACAGCTTTTAATCAAAGTAAAGAAAAATGTCCAAACTTGACTGACTTTGAGATGCATGTGTCTGATTGTTTTTATTAGTTTTTTTTTTATTTTACAATGTGAACTTTGTTTCACAAGTACATTGTTATATGGTTTCCAAACATGAACGGCACGCATTGTTGAAGTTTCCCTCTTTAGTGACTCATCCCAATTGCCAGTGTTTCCTCATTGTTACCTGTCACACCCACTGTCCTTGGACAATTGTAGGTTTGCCTGACACTTAAAAAATAAACAAAATAACGCTCCCCTACAACTGCCGCCGATTTTCATCAGGCCCGGCGAGAGCTGCGTCAGCTGAAGGAGGCGGCGAGGAATAAACATGCCGTGTCGGTCATTTGGGCCGGCTGGCAGGGCACCAAGGTATTTGGGAATGTTGACTTGCCGTGACTTTTTGACTTGTCGCCTCCATCAACCCCACTCCCGCCGCCTTATTTAGAGGAGGGACTGAAGTTATTCTAAACATTTCTCAGTGATGCAAGGCTTTGACGTTGTTCTATGTCTTACGGCTGAGTTAATGCTGAAATTTATAACTAGTCCTCCAAAACCTACAAAGCCGTTTACGGTAGCCTACGTCGGAACAAAATTCCCATTCCATTAAGTTCTGGCTTCATGGAATGTTTAGGGGGGGTGATTTTTTTTTTTTCTTTTCTTATTTGCATCATCCTTATTGGTCCATGCTTGACTACTGCATGATGCTTACTCACTTTGCATGACTTCCTCCTACTTTGTAGCAAATGCATGTTTAGTATTTGCATTGAAACTGTGTTTGGTGTCTTTTTTAAATGCATTGCAAACCATCTGTATTGACAACGCTGCATCACCACACCTGCAGTTCAATTAAAACCGATTTCGTTTGCCTCACAGATGGCCCTGCAGAGGACCATCTGACAACACATCCTTACTCATGTTTAGATGATGGGAAATTACTACAATAACATACTTTTATTTGCATAACAGTGCTTGTGTGGTGTGTGTGAGCATGTCTTCAAAGCTGCTGAGCCCATGGAAACTGGTTTTGACCCCTCCTTCTCCATCCTCATCTTCCACTGCTCTTTCTTCCTGCCCACACCCAAACAGGCTCGCAGGGAGCTCAGGAAGCTGAAGGAACAAGCCAGACGCAAGCATGCCGTCGCTGTGATTTGGGCCTACTGGCAGGGACTGAAGGTACCCCCCCCCCCCCCCCCCCCCCCCCGGG
>JAVLVB010000386.1:99337-121987 GCA_032876305.1 Orestias chungarensis
GTACATGGGCTTTATAGGCTGTAGCCATTACGCGTACACAGAAATATTAATAATTTTTAATACATTAGTGCTATTGGTGTTTTTTCTCTGTTTGATTTGCCACTACAGCTTTAGTTGTGTTTGAACCACTTTTACCTAATTTTACTTTACAAAGGAACAGAGGAAATATCAGTGAGGTGGCTCAGGGTATTTTAGTATATTAATATTTCATACCAATAGAAGTCCTGATTAGTTTAAAATGGATGACTCGAATCTGGCCTACACTGAAATATACTTCGAACTTAAAAACCTTTCCAACCCTAATATTATGGTTTATGCCTGCATCAATTTATTAAATGTAGCTTTCGCCTTGGATCATCTGCACACTAAGTGGAGGTCATTTTAAAGGGACTACGAGTTGGAAAATACAGCAATTTATGAACTTTACATTGTTTTCGTTGAATGTTTAAACAAGAGTTGGATTATCTATTGGTATTAAAATTGCTTGTATTGAGAACTAAACATGAAAGACGTTTTTTAGACCTGTAAACTGCGTAGTCAAATCATTAAAGCAGTTTAAGCGTGTTATAAACTGTACAAGTATACTTGTATGTATAAAAGTTCTTATACACTATACTTTAGTAACTTTAACCACAGGTGTTGTAAGAGTTCAGTTTCGTATCCGTTTCGCTCAGGAAGACTACTAATGATGTACCTCATACCACCGTGTTTTGTGTAAATAATCCGCTGGAACCAATTGGCTGAGGCAAACGATAACATTTCATAAATCCTGTTTTTGTATCTATTACGATTGCATGAACCTGCAGCCTTTGTTGAAGATAATCAGTTTCTTCTACCTGAGGGGTAAGAAGGTAAATAAATGCTTATGCCCTCGAAACTTGTTTTGATTATGACTTGTAACTATTTTATTTTATTTTTTACTTCCACAAAGCAGACCCCAAAAAATGCAGAATATTGCTTTACATTAATGGATGTCGACTAAAATTTAGATTGCCAAATCATTTTTGTTGTACTTATTTTAATTAAGGCTTGGGGTTTTGAAAGATGAGATGTCAGTTGATCCATTTATTAAAGACACATGCTTTAGGGAAATCGTCCAATGAATGACTGATAATTTCACCAGTGGATTGTCTTGGAACTCTTTATTTTTTAGTGTGGGTTTCTCTTGTACCATCTTCATGTTCCACTCCCTTCCCTTTGTATTAAACATGACTAGAGCTGCAAAATGAAATCTGCATTCTTGTGTGCCTAATGTTAAACTGAGAGAGAGGATGGAAAAAAAGCATATTTTAGTAGAACTCAATTTAACATTTAACACATAAAGTATTGTTTTTAAATTAAAGATCAGTGATCAACGTTATTCTTGTCATGTCATTTTTTTTTCTCTTTATATAAAGCTAAAACCCCACAAATCTCCTCACGGATCCTTGATCTTTGTGTTTTAAACCGATTTCTAAGCGTTTTCCTTTTTTTATGCACCCCACATCTTAGCAGTACATAACAGGCTTTGATTGCTGTTTATCAGCATCATCAGGGGGGCCTGATTTGGAGGATTGCAGGGCTGGACGGCCAAGCCATGCAGTCAAGCAATTGGCCAGATGTTTTCCATCACATCTGGGTGGGGGGGGGGCTGTCCTGTGGTTAAATTCCACAACTTTGGGAGAGCTGCCGGCATCAGGCCTCGAGGGACCAGCCCTCTGATTGAACAGAGGGGTAAAAATAGAGAGCCATTTTGGGCTGCCCAGTACCCGGTTCCCACCGCTCTGCAGGCTGGGAAAGGAGGGAGGAGTCCCAGCACTCCCAGTGGATGTTGTCCAGCTCTCTGTGGGACTGCAAAGGGACTGGACAATGCACGGTCTCTTCATGTAGGACTGCAGCTCGCAAACGGGGATGCAGATCTGCCTCACTCCATCTTATTTTAAAGAGTAAGCAGTTTGGAGATTAGACCAGTGAAAATCTTATAAATGACCATTCCAATAATAGAATGGCAGGATGGGCTTAAAATTGTTCTCCTATGTCAAGTCTCGACTTGAGCCATTTTTTTTTCTTCCAAGATGTCAATTTAAAAGGAAATGATGGACATGTTAGACAAATACTGTCGCTCTCCTGCAGGGGCATCGGATTTGATGTACCTGAGTCACTGGTGCCATCTTGTGGATTGTTATTGGCGCTGCATTAAAAAAAAAAACGATTCCACGATAACAGATGTCCTGTTTTCATCACTCTGCCCATAACGAGATGCATTTGGCAGGATGCTGATTTTTAATTCAATAATACAAAAAACAATTTTTATACACAAGTATATATATATATATATATATATATATATATATATATATATATATATATATACTCAGCAGACTGAGAAACAGCTTCATTCCTGAAGCTGTGAGACTCTCAAACACACGCAAGGACAATTACAAATGAAAAAACGTTCTCATTTAACCGGCACTGTTCACTTTAATATCACACTTAATATGTCACTTTATTAACCGTCCATGCTGCTACAGCAAATGTTGCACTCCGAATTCCCATTGCTGCTATGTCCGAAGTCCCATATTGTTGATTCTGTGTAGTCAAAATCCTATTCTCTCATATTTCTTTATATTTTATTATATTATTCTTATCTTGTAGCTATTTTAAAATTGCTATCAGGGTGTAAACTGGACCTGGGATTAGAATTTTGTCCCACCTCATGTACCACTAGTGATGTAATGACAAATAAAATTCCTTGATTCCTTGATATATATATATATATATATATATATATATATATATATATATATATATATAAGGAAATGATGGACATGTTAGACAAATACTGTCGCTCTCCTGCACCTATATATATATATATGCGTAATGACTTTCAACCTTTTCTGTGTGGAGAACGACGACTAAATTTGCATAGACATGTCATTCTCAGAGTGAATAATGACGTGGCTGCATCATCCTGTGTGCAGCATTTTATATTTTTTATATTTGTTCATGTTTAAAACACATCATATTAAAATTCCTCAATGCATAAATCTAAGCTTGTAACGTGTTGAAGGGTTAAATGGGTGTGAATACTTTTGCCATGCAGCGTATAAAGCAAATCTGAGATAAACAAATTGATGGATGTGCTAAAAGGGGACGTGAAGTTAATTGCCGTGAGGATAAAGGATGCAGAGGACGGGGACTAAATGGTGAAAGATGTTTGTGCCAACGTCTGGAAGGAAAAGGATGGAGGAGTCAGGAGATGAGATGAATCAGTCCTAGAGCCTGCTACAGGTTTAGTTTGTGGTTGTTTTTTTTTCATTGGATGCCTTTTTATTCTGTCTAATATCAAATTTCTACAGCAACAGAATTGAAACAGAGCTAAAATATAGATGTTTTTCATGGAATTTTTGCCACAAAACTCTCGGCGGGTTGCTGAGCCGCTGGCTGAAGAATGCAGCTCGTATTTGCACTGACACTGAAAGGAATCCCGAGTTCATCAGTTTACACCGCAGAGTCACTAATTAGCCTAACGTAACACTAAAGCATCAGCATGTTTAAACAAAGTCACTAATAAACTGCTACTGGGAGTCAATTGCATTCAACTTTAGTTTGAACTAACGAATCTTAAAGCAGCTCCTCCTTCCTTTATTTTGCTTTCTGTTTGGCTTCCTGTGTTGTTGGCTCAATGTCTCCCATTAGCAGAGAGAACATGGTGCTTCAGTGTTACTGCTTCATCTTTTTCTTCTTACATTTAAATCTAATAGTTTGTGCAGTTTGAATAGATTTTATAGTTATTAAACATAATACTTTCTCTATGTTTTCAAACAATTTACAAGTCTGTTAAGCCTGATTGATACTCTATAAGTTTTACTAACAGTGTATGACCTCCTTTCCCTCCAATTAAAGTTGAAATGTTTTTAAAGGGCAGCAAGAGTGTTGGTGAATCCTTGTTTTTTACGTTCTGCAGTAGATTCTTGGCTGGTTTAAGTCTGGATTTTACCTTGGAAGCTGTAACACATAAATATGCCTAAACCTTTTCATTACAGCTCTGTTTGTATGTTTATGGTTGATGCTCTAATGAAAGTTAAACCTTCTTTTAGGATTGCACCGTACGTAGCTGAAACTATTTGCCAAGATGTATTCTCACAGCATGATTCCAGGTATTGATCATTGGATCCAATGTAATGGAAGATGTGCATTGCTTTTATCTGCAATTCGCATGTAGGGCAAAAAACATCAATTTAATTCTTATCTGAGCCAAACACAATCTTCCTTGTTATGTCTTCTATAATGACAAACTGTGTGTGCAACGTCTTATGGCTTTATAAAGTTCAATTTAGGACCTTTATGAATATCTTTAGAAATTATTTTAAATTTAAAACCTATATAAAATTAAAAAAGGAAACTTCAACTAGTTCAGCACCTTTATTTTCACAATGTAAATACGAAAAATTGCATGTTGTTACTTTAACATATTGAAATTGCTGCTTTCAAGCCAAACGTGCTGGTGGTGGATAATGGAACATAAATGCTTTGATTTTAATAGCCCAGTTCCAGGAAAGCTGACTAATGGTAGATCAATTTCTTTAACCAGCTCCAATACGGAGCTTGTTTGGTCACAGCTTAATAAATTCCTCAACAAGAGCAACATTGAAAAAAATAAATCCCACTATCACCTGTGATCAATGAACACTTCCCTAAATATAATTTACCATCTACTATTGTAAATCTGTGCATATCTAAGACTGCTTGAGGTCTTAGATTAAGTTGATTACCCTGGGAAATCAATGACTAATTACCCCCACAGCTCTCCCCCTGACTGATTATGACTCTTCTTGTCTGCACTGTCAGTTTAGATAGTGAGTCATGATTTGGTAGGTTTACACCCTCCTTTTAATTTTTGGATGATTATTTACCATTACTCTGACAGATGTTTAAAGTTTGGGACAAATTATTATCTTAAATTTACATTAAACTACAACTTTATCCCTCACAAAATAGCTTAACATACAATCCCTATAAAGACTAAGGTTTGTGCCCATAATGTGACAAATTAAATGCAATGCATTAAAGTATGTAAGTACGTGATATCCTCTTAATTAAATTTAAACGTTATATATGTGCATTTAAATGGTTGAGTTATTCCCAGACTGAGACAGACGCCACTAATAACACGGTGTCCTTTGGCTAAAAGGAAAAAAACCTATCCACAAAGATCAAGGGGTAGGAAAGAAATCTGATTAATGAGTTCTGTTGGGTGGTGGAGAGTTGGTGTCCCCCTCTTGCACTCGTGTCAACCACCCACTCAATGGCTTCATCAATTTGTAACCATTATCACATCAATGGACAAGAATGGAGGGAGGAGGTGAGACACAGGGGAGTAAAGAGAAGGCTTCTGCTACAACCATCTGTGGATAGCTGAACATAAGTGAAGGAAGAACTAATCTCTTTATACTGCGTCCCAATATGCATAAGCGTTGTGTCTGACCACCATCTTACACAAGTAAAAACACGCCATCTGTGTCAACCTGCGTGCCAATCTTGTTCAGGATTCTATAGATCTTGGAAAATTTGACACAGACAAAAGTTGTTACAAGCATTTATTAAAGCTAAGCAACGTGCATGAAATCCGACTATTCACTTGTTAATCTTGTTTATGACCTGCATTCTTTGTTTAAAAGCAATTATACTCTTTTACTCAGCTTTCTTCCAAGTAAACATAACTAAACTCCTAAATTACTGAAATAATCTAAAAGCAAACAGTATGCTGAAGCTAACTACACCTAAAAGTACTTTTTCCCCCCCTAAAAAATGTTCAATAACAATTTGGAACAGGGGTGCCCACGGCATTAAAATAGTAGATGACTGCATCCATCCGTATATATATATATATATATATATATATATATATAAATATATATATACTTATCTGTCTGTTAGTGCTTGGGGAGAGCCGGACGCTTGCTTGAAAAGTGTGAATATTTTATGTAAAATAATCAATGTTCATCCATCTATATCAAGCTAATGTAAATACATATATATTTTTAAAAAATTAAATAATTTTTTTCTCTTGTCCTCTTTCACCACATCCACAAATCTCTTAAATCTGTTCATTTATTTACTGTTAATCAATTATGATGAATAATTTAGTTATTTTATAAAAAAAATTATTAGCTAGTTGTTTTTAATTGGTGTATTGTTTTGTACAAACTGCAATTTAAGCTAAACATCCTACAAAATAAATTACACCACAACAGTCTAAAAACAGCACAGTAGAAAACTGAATCAACTACATGATGATCCTCTACACTATGTCAGTTTTAGGGAAGGATTTTGATATAAAGGACTGCGGCATTGATACTTGGGTCTTCCGGTCCTGATTTATGCTCTCTGATATCAGACAAAAAGTAGCAGCAGGAATATACAAAAGTAGCAGTTTAAAACTTCCACATGCATTTATTTTATGCAACATGAAAACCGTTTAGGCACATGCTAATGATTTAAATATTAGATAATAGAAGAAACAATGATACATCTTCATCATTTGTTCCTCATTTCCATTGGATAAGATCAATAAAAGAGTAAAACAAGGAGAAGTTGGCAATTGTTATTGTTACTGATAGTTACAGTGTTAAATTTACCTGCAGCGTCCAGTGGAAAAAAATCCTTCAACACCTGCACCTGTTTAAGACTCTTAACCTTCATGGACGTCCAGTCGAATTACCATGGTTATCGTTTTGATCAGTTAATGCATGTAGAACATCTTACATCTAAGAACCAACATAAACAGCATTTAAAAAAATAATAAAATGTTTAAATTTAGATATTAACCAAAACAAGACTATTTTATGTAGGAGTACAACAAAATTTTAGATAGCCACTTAGTATATTGAAATAAATATATGACAGCCGCCTCAGCTTGGCTTAAATGGTGGTACAATAAGTGAACGTTAAAAACAGGAGGATACTGGTGATAAAGTCTGCTAGCTCATTACAAAATACAGGCTACTTTCCCCTGTTTGGACAGTAACACTTGCAAAGCAAGTAAAGGGATAAATCATCGCTATCTCTGTCCTTATTGAGCGAGCAAGTGCCTATCGGTGTTTAGTCCAATGAAACGAAGGGACCGTGTGAACAAAAGCAGCTGTGGAACTGATACGGATAAGCAAATAGCTCCACACACATCATTAGGTGCTCATTTACAGACATTAAGCAAGAGGCCAGGTGCTTGTTGGGAAAAGCCTGGCATGTGTGCCTCCACGCAGTTTTGCTTTTCACCCTCGCCTCTCTTTGTAACACCTGCAAATGAAGAGCTTGTTTTACCATGAGTGCTTTCATCCTGCCAGTCCTCTCTGCAACAGCTTTCACTCACATCTAAACCTCGTAATTTAATTATCACATCTGACTAGGCAGAGAATTTTTGTTGGTCTGAAATACCAAATGAAAGTGGCTAGATTTTATTTATTTTTTTAAAAGGGTTTCATGACACTTCCGGTGCTGAATAACACAAAAGCTAAATAAAACAAAAGATGTAAAACATTGTATAGATAGAGGGAAGTTCAGAAAGAGTGGTGGAGGGGGTATAGAGGTATGGGTAAGAGTAAGGACAGGAGATGCTCTTTATTGATGAGAGACAAGGACGTTGCTGTTCTTGTGGCGCTTGGTAGGCCATTACACCATCTTGAAACAACACAAGAAAACAGTCTGGATTGTCTTGAGCATGGTGTAGACACTGCCAGACGACAATTCATTGATGACCAAAGTGACCGAACTGTGAAACAAGCCTTTGCAAGAGTATTCAAATAGATGGTTGCCGTACCCTTAAGAACTTTGTAGTCTAGCAGGGATTTGAATTTGATGTAAGCAGCCAGGGGTAACCAGTGAAGCTCAATGAACAGAGGGGTGGCATGAGACGTTTTGGGCTGGTTATAGACCAGACACGCCACCGCGTTCTGGAACTATTGCTGACAGGTTGGGAGACCTGTCAGCAATGGTCAAGTTGGGAGATAACCATAGACCAGTAGTTATTGACCTTGTTTGAGGTACCGAACCCACCAGTTTCATATTCACATTCACCAAACCCTTCTTTAGTGATAAATCATTTTTTATTTCTTTTTCCAAATTCAAGACATAGGTATATGTTTTTTTTACTGGTACACAAAATGAACCGTGCATGAACAGCACCTTGATCAAAGAACAAAACCAACACAGTGCATGAACTTACAACTTACTTAAAGATGTTGAGTGCCAGGAGCAATTTCCTTCTTTTTGAGTTGATTTAACTTGAAATGTTTGAATAATATGAACATTTTACATTTCATGTACCCGTTACTTAAAATGATTAACTCAGAGTTACTGAAACCTTTATAGATCAAACATGAATTTATATTTTATTGTGAAAGAAAAAAATAATAAATCAATTTAGGAATGAATTAAGAATAAGTTAATTGCATTAAATACATTTATACATATTAAACCTCAGACAAACACACACACACACACACACACACACACGTTTATATACTTTTATTTATTTTTTTTATATTTTTTTTAAAACAAAGTTGTTCTTCCAGCTAGCTGTGTAGGATACATGGGCAGGCTGATGTATTTTTTAAAGAAAACTGACTGATCCTAAGTAGTGGTGAATAGTTAGGTATCATGTACGGCCCAATAAAAACTCGAAATCTGTGGTGAAGCTATGTCAGTGTTGTGAGTGAAAGCAGAAGCTAACTTCATGCGTTGTGCCTTGGGCTTAGTAAAAAAAGAAAAACTCTCTGCAAATTAAATTAGCTGGTTAAATAAAATAAAAGAAATACATATTTTGTTTGTTTAGTTATGCTATGATAAGAATTAATGGATGCTACCAGCCCAACCTTACCCAACTTTAACTTATTTGTGCAATAAAATGCTTTGAATAGTCTAACAGACATACTGCACATCTACTTTGTTTTGATCTGTTTGTGTATATTGTTGTACACTGCTAGTATGATGGGTATGATCGTTTGAAATCGTGACACGTGTCGTGTAATACAATATTCTTTGTGTGCTTTCAGATTGTTGTAACAAGTATGACATGGCACTGTAAGGTGTGTACAGCTTTTGCCACTAGAAAATGTATTTAAACATTGCAGACTCCACCACAGCCAGTTTTTTAAAATTAGCCCTCCGCCATGCCTTCATGATGATTGCATTTGCACATTACAGACAAAAGAAGCTAAATCTGATAATGGATGGAAAGGTTGGAAGAACAGCATCAAGTTTAAAATGGACAATTAGACGACCAAGATGAGGATGGCTGGATGTCAGGAGATTGCTGTAAATGCTGGGAAAGGAAGTGGAAAAAGACCTGAGAATAAACCTTCACATCCCTAACATCAATAAGCGGATGTGTGCAGAGATTAACTTTCTGCCTAACTTTGCTCAAGGCTCTTGATATGCAGTCTGAGGTAATAGTAGTAAACGCTTTATTCTGTTTTTATTCTTGCTAAACAAATTGATCAAATAAATTAATTTAGGTTACTTTTTTACTTTTTCTGTTTATATTTGTTACTGCTAATTTCATTCATCTTGAAATAAATAATTGCCTTTACTGTCCTTTCCTCAACAGATAACCAACTAACGAACTAACTGAGCTTGATCGCCTCACTCCTCGTCTGACATTTAGACAGAAAGCTTCCAAAGCTGGGAAGACTACAGATGCTGACACCAACAGACTCAACAAGCTCATCAGGAGAGCTGGCTCTGTCCTGGGACTGGAACTGGAGTCTGTAGTGGAGGTGTCAGAGAGGAGGATGCTGAGGAAGCTGCTCAGCATCAAGGACAACACCTCCCGCCCCCGCCACGCTGACGGCCTGTCAGAGCACCTTCAGCCGGAGACTGAGACCACCGAGAGTCACCACAGAACGCCACAGGAGGTCTTTCTTACCTGTGGCAATCAAACTGTACAATTCCTCTTCCATCTGCAGGAGGGATAAAAAGTAGTGTAGTTATTGTTATATGTTGATTGTGTACTGTACTTTGTTGTATGTGAGATGAGTGTGTCGTGTTAATTGTTAATTGATACTCCGTAACCCTGGCAAAACAATTTCCTCCGGGATCATTAAAGTCTATCTTATCTTATCTTATCTTATCTTATCTTATCTTTATGCAGAAATGTTCAAAGTTCATGATACACAGGTAATTATACTTTTGAATTCCACAATTGCAGCAGTCAGCTGGTTATTAATGGGTTTGTGTGGAGATATTGGTAATTAATTAATTTATAATTACTTGGGGCCGTTTGGCATTGGGTTTGATTAGTAAACTTGTCACTATTGTCACTATTTTAATCCTTTAAGGGATTACATAATGTCCACATATGGTGTATGGCTGTTCTTCATGCCCTTCCTGTCTATCTACGCGAGGAAGTCTCTGGATTTTTCAGAACATTTGTGGTGAATAACCGATTCATATTTTCATTCTATTTTCAACACACTGGAATGTCTGAATATGTTCCAGTGTTTCAACTACAAATCTCTGGCAAGATTTCTAAGTGTGAATTGTAATTTTGAGCCCATTAAGGCATCCAAAAAATAAAACTCACAGAAAAACAAGTGGGGTGTCATTAGCCTGTGGAATACTTAAAAGTCATCTAACTTTCTCGGCTTCTAGATTACAACACAGCAGAATAAACAGGAGTTTTTCAGACTTGTGTATTATTGTTGTATATGTGACGTCCAACTGTAATCAAAATTGGGAGTGGGCAAATCTCTCTAAAGTCAAATTTGTGTTCAGGACACAAGACTTGCTTATGCACTCCTTGTAATGTAGTATTAACTGTTTATAAGCTATTTGGGACATGGACATTTTTTTTCTTAGTACTAGTATAAGCAAAATGTCAGGAAGTAAACTTGTTAATTGTTGGTTTATTTATTTATTTGATGTTTGCTAAAAGACTTACCAGGAAAGGTTTCTACTAAACATCTGAACACAAAAAAATATATGTATACTTTTAATTTTATGATTTTGGATTTTTAAATCAAGAGTACTTATTATTTTTAGGGCAATCAGTTGCCAAAATTATTTTAAGTTTGGAGGTAGATGAGTTTGAGCTGTAACCGGTCTATGTTTTTGAGTTGTGGGTAATTAAACCACAGATTGGAGAAACTAATAAATGTTAAGTGTTTGAAACATAAATATCTCGACTTCATGCTTGAAATTACTAAGTTTTCTTGAGTTATTGCAATGTGACAGATGAGTAGCAGAAACATTTTTGAGTTGGCTTAATTAGTAAATCTAATTTAATGATAATTTAAAATTACGCTTAACATGAAGTCAAAATATATATGCAATGATATTCTCATAGGTTTTAGTTTATGAACTCAAAAAACGTGAGGCAATTGATTGCCTTACTTTTTTTAAGTTCTGCTTATTCGGGTGTACAGTGCAGCAAAGTCTGTTCCTTTTCTTTGTTTTATATCCTGCTTCCTCGAAAAGGATTGTTCGCAGAGATATGTTGTAACAAATGTTATAAAACATTCCAGGGCATTCTTAGCAATAATTGGGTACATTCCATGGATACAGAAATGTCTCAGATTCCAGACACATCTTCGATCTAACTTACACGGTCGTCCAGATGGGGAATGCTTGCAAAGTTATTGTTCTCTGTTCATCTTTTTCGATAACTTTTTTTTTTTTTTTTTTCCTTAAAGCCTTCAGTTTTCTTTTGCTTCTATGATGTTGACTCCACCACCCTGCATCTGCTGATTGAGATGATTTAGAGCTGCGAATATATCAACCATGTACGCTAAAATGAGAATGAACTCAGGATTTTTGCAGCAATCTGCAGGACAATGTTGGTGCTCTTGCAAAGACAGGGCTAATTCCACACGCATGGCAAAAACATCATTTAGCACCTGTCCCCGGGATAACCACTGAACATTAGAATGGTAAAGGAGTACCTCGAATTCAGAGCCCAGTTCTTTACACAGCTCACTGAAGATGCTGTGCCTCAGAGCACAATTTTGCACATAGTTCACACATTCCGATACAGTCTTTAATACTTCTGTCCTTTTTGGAGGCAAGGTTTCTGTTGCCAACCCATGCCTGGGCAGAGTACAATGCGTAACAATGATGTGTGGTGCATCGGCTTTTACTAGCGCATGAACCAGACTTTCTTTCCAGCATGACTGGAGCTCCGTCCGTACAAACTGCGGAGACCATGTCCCATGAAAGATTGTTGTCTCTGAGGAAGTCATTCACAAGCTTCTTCACATCGGCTGCCTTAGTTCTTGTTGTAAGAGGCTTACAAAATAAAAACTCTTCTTTTATCATGTTGTCTTTTACATAGCGCACAAAGACAGCAAGCTGGCTTAGATTAGAAACGTCTGTGGTATCGTCGAGTTGAAGGCTGAATTTTGCCAGACTTGAAATTAGATCTACGACTACTTGAGCCAAGATGTCTCTACTCATGCACTCTCTTCTGTTACTGATGGTTTCATTTGAAAGAGGAATTTAGGATAATTTACCAGGCAGAGTGGCCCTTTCATCGAATCTCTTTTCACCTTGAATTCAGCAAGCGTTGTGGTTTTGTATTCCCCATCTCCATGCAGCTTCAAGAAGTGTTCCTTCAGTTTTGCCGGTGCGAGACTAGAGTTGCTCAACTTGGCATCGCAAATCATGCAGATAGGACGGTGACTCCCATCATGTTCTGTGATACATGTGAATCCATGTTGTACATATTAGTCCGACCACTTTCTTTTTTTGCTCGACATAATTAGTATGGATTGAAATATTAAGAAAGAAACAATACAACGTACGACTACGACAGTCACACGGTGACTACTAAGCGCACTAAATTCCCTGCAGTACTGATTGGCCAATTAATGTAACATGATCATCTGCAGCAAGTGATGGCCAAATGGGGCCTGTCATCACAAATTTATATAATGAGTCGGATGTGTCTTGACCTCCGTGGCAGAGGCTCCGCCGAATCCCTGAGACCGACTCACCGAACCCCTAGGGTTCGAAATAACCCCGGTTAAGAACCACTGCCATAGACTGCACCAAGAGCTGGATAGCATGTTGGGTTAGGTAAGTCCGTATCTTTCTTATGTTTAGTAATGCGAAGATCGAGGCAACGCAGGCAACAGCAAGTTGGAGGCCACATAATCTTTAAAGGTCAGCTGGTAATCAATCATGACACCCAAGTTTCTTGCTGCCTTTGATAGAGTCAGAGACAGGGATGTGAATAGTGTGGTTAGTTTAAGGAAAAAACGGAATTAAGGACCTTAATTATATGATTATGCAAATGCTTACTTAGTTCACTTGACTTAGTTGGAGAGTAAGTAAGGTGAGCATTGGTTAGCTTCATTCAACTTCTCCTTAAAAAGCCTCCCTGTGTCAGCTGAAAAGTATTCCCACATCATGATACTGCAAACACGGTCTGTTGGGAATAGAACAAAAAATGCCCAGCTGTTTGTTTGCTGGAACACACAGCATTTAAAATTGGCCTAAAAGTTTTGTTATTTTTTTGTTTTTTTTGCACGTACCCTGTTTTCCTGCTGGAGGTATGGATCTCTGCAGCTCTTTCAGAGAGCTTCTGAACTTCTTGACTGTCCGTCTGAATGAAATTCTCATTGACAACCACAGTCTGGTAGGTATACTGTTATATTTGATTCATTTTGCTTTTAGATGTCAGCCTGAGCTCTGTGGGAATTATAACCTCACTCAGGTTTAACCTTATTCGCAATGTCATCCGTGATCTGTCTGCTGTCTTTCTTTGTCTTCATGATGCTGTTTATTCAGTTATGGTAATTGAAAAACCTCTGCGGCACTCACAAAACAGCTTATTTTACAAGAACATTCTCTCAGTCATTTTCACTACAATCCCCATCTGGACATGTTGTTTAAAAATTGTTCTCTCTTTAATTAGCAATACAAGGGCATCACATGTGTAGAGCAGGAACATTACAGCAAAGCAGAACTATAAAATACTGTATCTCGAACACAAGAGGAAAGGATGAGCGACCAGTCAAAGTACTTTTACCTAAATTGCTTTTCAGCGTATGTTATTATGCATAGAACAGCAATACCCTAGCATAAAGATGACAGCTTATCCATAAAATCTAAACACAGCAATTCATTTTAAGAATTTACAAGCTTTTTCATTCTATTGTTTAATTTATTTTATTCTCTGAACGTTCAGCGTACATTTCATCACTTACTCAGCTTCAGAAGAGCAATATTGGAAAAAACTGCGTAAAATAGAGCTGATGGGATTCTGTCAGGCAAGGTGATGTTGAAGAATTATGTCGTTATTTATATCACAGAATCCTGAAGCTTTCACACACGCATGGGCCGCACACACACAAATGCTTGTGGACACACAGGCATTGGAACTGAGCTGATTAAAAAACACAAGCATGGATTGGTGGGAGTGTCCACAAACCACAAGACTAATTGAACTGTCTCCACACGGAAGAGATGGAACGTTAGTCGTGAACCTTGCTTGTGATAAAAATAAGGAGGAGGAGACAAAATAAAACAAGGAAAAAAACAAGCAAACCACATAGAACTGCTTCCTTATGTTTGTTAAGCATTCTTCTTCCACAATAGGATCTTGATTTGTTACTTGATATATTTCAAATTATGACTTGCTGACATGAACAGTAATAAACACTAAAAAACACCAGAAAATAACACTGGAAAATATAGAAACATAAATATGACTAGTGACTGGGCTTTTGATGTAATCATTACACTTGATTTATTATACTTGTAAGTTGTTGCCACACATAGCTGTAAGTAAAAGGCTGCCATTTTTCTCATTCGTGTGATTTGCTATTGTTAAGTTGAATTAAAGTCAGGGTTTTCAATCTAGGCTTCTAAAAAATGAACATTAATCATTTCTTACTGTGAGATGAGAATATTATTATTATTATTTTTTTGTTGAAAAAACACTTGAGTAGCTCATAATAAATTTAATGCAATGTTTTCACATCTTGCTCTGCTTCCTGACTCACCAGTGTTGCACAACATTGTAGTTGTAATAACAAATCTTTAGTTTGAAAATGTGTTAAATACAAAACTAGAACTGGAATGTGAACCAGATATGACAAAACAACAAATTACATGCAAATGGCGAATAAAAGTACCTCTGAACTTTAAGATCCTTCAGCTGAACGTTAAATCATGTAATAAAACTGTTGAGCAACTAGCTGCTTCACAAAGTTAAATTCAATTGCTTTCACTGTACCATGGTATTACACCTGGATTGGTGATGTTTAATGCAAATTAACACTCAATTGCGAGGCTTAAATGATAAAATATATCACCTTGTTTGATGAACTGATGTTTAATCCTAAAATCTCTCATGGTCATGTGATTTGATTTGCAATGCTAAGGTTTAGCATTTGTATTTGTTGTTACTAAAGTTTTATTTTCCTTCTTTTCTAGAGTTTTATTTTTCCATGCAGGGGTGCCACAGCACATCATCTATGTCCATTTAATCCTTCCCTATGCATCCTCCACCCTCACAACAAATAACTTTTATGTCTGCAGAGCTTACCTGATATGAAGCTATATGAGTGCTCCACCCAAAAATATCCCAAAAATATTGATATTTAGAAAAGGGAAGCTTAATTTAATTGGAGTAAAGTTCTGTAAAGATCTCACCCCATCTTGGACCAAAATTGGGATCCTGAAATGAGCCCAACAGAACCTCCAGTACTGCACGAGTTTGTTATGCCATTCACATGCACATATGCTTATGTTCATGCATTTAGCAGATGCTTTTATCCAAAGCAATGTACAAAGTAGACAAAATATGTTTCCAATCTAAGGAGCCCCAGCAGATTGCATTGAATCATCGACTTGTAGCATTCACTCCTCTGGAATAGTAGACTGAAAGGTCTTGTGTTGTTGTTGACTTTACAGCAATCCGTCATACTGAGCATGCACGTAGTGACAGTGGAGAGAAAAAACCTGGATCAGATCCTGGATCAGTACAAGCAGCAATCTGCCACGACCGACTGGAGGTTTGAAGAGAAAGAAAACTAAAATAGATGCAGGGGAACCTGAAAAAAAAGTGAGAATGCTGTACTGTAAATAAAGGTTTCATCTACAAACATACACTTAAGTTAGGAACTAAGCTTTTTTGCTTTGTATTGTTATTGAGTTTGAAGAATGTTTGCAAGTTTGTAAATGAATCAAAATACCACCAGAAGGTTTTGCCTCTGTCGTACAAATGCACAATACAGCAAAAAAAATTGTTTGTTGGTGATTCCAAACTGCAAGGAAACCTGTGTAAATTCAAGATAAAGGGTGACCCATGGTCTGTTTTATTGACATGTTTTGCGTTGGCACTGAATTGATCCATTAGGTGAATTATGCCTGAATTATACTACAAATATGTTATTTTTCTGCTGTCTTAGACGGTTGGTCTATCCTTTCTTTGTTTTATGTACAGTATATGACGTCATGAGGTGAGGGAGATAGACTACGATAAAATATATGGACATACAGCAAAACTTACAATAAAAAAGTAAAGTAAAAACAAACAAAAAAACAATTAATTGTAATTCCGTAACATTACATAAATGTTCCACTGGAAGCACTATTTATATATATATATACATATATATATATATATATATATCTTTTATAAAATGCACACAGATTTTACATTTATTAAGGTTACCCTGCTGTTCTGTTTAAACCCTTTATGTGAGAATAGACATTTAGGTAATAAGTATTTTGGGGGCATAACTCTGCAGAGAATCCTGCTGGTTCCACAGAGCAACAGATGTTTAACTACTCCCCGCAGTCACTCCTCCTCTTCCCTGTCGCACCTCGTCTCTTTGTGCGTTAACCAGCTCTACGTGTGTCTGTCCCCTCCTCTCATTCACCGACTCCTGTTCAGAACTAATTAGTGCATCTCCTCTTCTGTCACTTCTGTCCTGAATCCTTATCTATCTGCGCTGTTCTCCCAGCCTTTTAAAGTGTTGAGTAATACTCCTCCAATCTCACCCCTCCTCCCACCCCATCTCCTCCCTCTTCAGCCCGTCTCCTCCTCTGTTCCTCCCTCTTGTCCTGCTCATTATCCTCCAGTCTCAGTTGTGATGGCTGCCATAAATCAACTTGTTTTAAACCAAAACCGAGTCTTGAAACCCTGGACGACCACCCCGGCTCAAAAAGAAAGTCTTCTATTCCCCCGCGGTCCATTGGGCCAATCAGAACAAGACCGGGGTATGACAATGGAGAACAATGGAGAAAAAACAGATATTAGACAATATACCACAGAGGGAGACATGCAACAGGAGAACAACAGACTTTATTGTGCTGGATATGTTGGGAAATTTTCCACTTGACCTAATTTCTCCTGGCATGCCCTATTGTTTTAGAAAACAGGGATGCTTAATATTTAAGATGATCTGGAAACTCTTTATATTGCCAGTCGTATTTGCAGCTGTAACAAATTTATTCTAGCTTCAGTTGTTCATAAAATTGTATGTTCTATATATATATATATATAAGTGTGTAATTATATATAGTTATTTATTTATTTCTAAGGCACTACTTTTCAGTAACAAAACGATCTTTTCCCACTTAATCACGAAGGGTCAACAAACTCGCCCACAGCTTTAACCTTGCCTCCATTTGTGTAAGAAAGGATAAAACATGAAGAATTTCAGGGTTTAGGTGGCTTTCACAGCTCTGTGACTTCCTATGTTTTGAATTAAGCAAATTGAGGAACAAAAATTGCTGTGAAGGTTGTAATGAGCTTTAATCTGTAACATAAAATGTGTTTATTTTTTACATTTTACAAACATGTTTTAACCACACCAAGAGATGCAATTAAATTAAACGGCAGGAACTGCTTCCCAGAAGGAATAAGCAGCAAAGATAAGCAATAACACAACACAGGTAGCCTTAAATACCACGCACGTGAGCAAAACAATCTGGCATCAGCCTCAGGGACTCGGCTCGGCTCTGTACTCCTGAGTGGGGTTGATGAGCTGAACCTTTGGAAGCTCACCTGCCATTGCACCCAGAGGTGAGAGAAGCTAATGAGAAACACACATCTACATACACACAGCTCTGCAGATATGCCATACAGTATGAATGCTTAATTTAGTTTATTCATCAAATGAGGTAAATCCCAAATTTCCATGATGTGAAAAAAAAACGTAATTGTCTGTTAATAAAGTCGAGTTGTTATATAATTTGTAACTGACACAGACATCTGCGTTCCGGTACACATACCATGCACACTTTTAAAGTCTCTGGAGATTTTGTTCACTGTGTCGAGTTCTGCAGGTGTTGGCGTGTTTGTCTTTGACATGAGAAAGGATTGTTTTCCCAGGCATATGACTGGACTCTTATCAGCCCCGTAATACCCAGCAGGAAATCACCACTGATGACCGTTGCGCAGACGCATATTTAAACAGTTTGGACATTTTAATAGAAATGTAATCGCTCATTCTGAAGCCCTTATTGTTTTTGTTTTTTTTACAGAACAGATTCAGTTATGGTTGACGGGAAGCTGCATCCAGATTGATGTGAAGTGTAAAATGAATATGACTTTAGGGCGACAGAATAAACACCAAACATCCGCTGCTGGATCTTGTGTCACCTGTTCACACTTTATGTTCGGCTCTCACCTGCAAAAGGGGAGAAAATAAGTTTGCTTTTGATCAGTTTACAGCCCCTTTATGTGCACAGCGGTAATCATTGCGGCGGGTGTTGATAGGAGCCGCTCTGTTTCTGTCAGCCTTAATAGGTAATAAAGTTTAATGAGGAATTAGCTGTAAAATGATTCATTTTGTCAGAGATTGCAGCAATTAAACCAATATAGTTTTCAAGACTGTTTGCAGGTGTCCAAAGATGCAGGTGCAGTGTAATATATGGCTGTAAAAGGCTTTGTGAGAAAACCACACATTAACGTCACATAAAGTAGGGACCATATAAGAAGTGATGGATAATAGTGCGATACACTAAATGACAATTAAAGGAAGTGACAGAATGGGAGCAGAACAGATGGGGAACAAATAACCAAGCAGCAAAATGTCTTATTTTGAAAAGGACAAATATTTTTAAGCAGTATATTTAGGAGGAAAGCCTTATGTTCTAGTTAAATTAGACAGTTCAAGGGTGTGTGTGTGTGTGTGTGAGGTGCACAATTAATCTGAGAGAGTGTCAGTGTCCTGACCCTGTGCTGCAGGGCCCTGGCCAATCACAGGGGGAGGAATTTTATGGCACCATTGTATGCAAGTAATTTTTGCTTCCACTGGTGGGGTGGGCCAAGGTTTTTTTTTTTTTTCTTTCTTCGTGCATGTGATCAAGGTGGAATTGGCCAGAGAGTGGATAATTCTCCAACAAGAAGCAAGAGCAGCTCTAGACAGCAAAAACATTTAAATGACATTTAAATTCAGCCAGCTAGAAAAAAAAACAAGAAACCTCCAAGTGGAATTTTAGACGGTGACTTTTTTTGCTCTATCTTTATCACTGTCTGTGTCTTGGAGGAGTGTCACCACCACCATGGAGAACTCCAGAAACTTTTGTATTGACGCGCTCCTGGCGGATGATGGAGACAGATGGACGGACAGGGAGAGCGTCTCTCCGGGTCTGTTTTACAGCAGGAGCCCCAATGACAGCCCAGCGTCCTCTCCTCACCCGGAGCATGCAAAGGCATCAGAGGCGCAGCAGTCTGCTGCATTTAAGCCTCATCTCTTCAGCCTGGCTCGGTCAGGATTCGCCGCTCTGCAACAAGCGGGTCTGATTGGAGTGTATCCGGGATCCATGTATCATCTGGGGGGCTTCGGGGCACAGCCGCCCGCCCTGCTGTACCCAACCTTTGCTCAGCTGATCCAACCTCACCTGGAGAGCAGGGAGGAGAGCGTAGGGGCCCCGATGTTTCCAGTGGATGCCTGGATGAGAGGAGGGATGGTGATACCGAGATTTGGAGAGTTTGAAGGTGGGTTCACTGTCCAAGGTCATTGTTTCTAAAAAGTTAGATGTCTAGTTGTGTTTAGTTTGTTTGTTTTACAACAAATACAGCTACTAGCACTACTACTAATAATGATAATAACAATCGTTTATGTTTCCATAGTGAAAAATTTAGTGATATATAGAATAATGTAGATAATGTTCACGAAAACAATGTGTCACCCAAAAAATTTTTTCTGTATGAGATTGAGTATGTATTTTATTAGTTAATTTACCTTTGGGATAAAAAAAAATATTTATATATATGTATATAGATATATTATTTTGATTTGATTGAATAATTGTATGACTACTTAAAAAAAGTGTTATAAGAGAAATATTTTTTATGATTGCAGTAAAAGCATATCATTAAAAAAAAGAGTTATTAGGTTTACTCTTCAAATCACCTCTTTAGTAAAGAAATTCAAATGTTCCAATTGTAATTTTATGTTTTATTTATTTATTTTTGGTTTTCTACTTTTTTTTGCCATTCTGGTGTGTTGCTATGTTTGACAGATTAATAGATTAGGCCCAATAACAGATGTTACCAAAAGACCCCTCAAAAGCTAAAACTTAAAAAGGATCTCCCCCGTAAACAGCTGTGTATGAATGCAGAATTTCATTAAAGTGATTGACCTCTGTCACATTTATTACCTATTTACCTAAAATTCTGAATGGAATAAATGTTAGGGATAGACACTCATAATAACCTACAGAGAAATTGGTATCTTGAATCCAAACAGTGTAATTATTAATAGTAATTAAATTGTCTGCCTTTGTCCCAGGATCCGGTCAGGCTGCCTTGCTGGGGAAGTGTAGAAGGCCCAGGACAGCTTTCACCAGTCAGCAGCTGCTGGAACTGGAAAATCAGTTCAAGCTCAACAAGTACCTGTCCAGACCCAAGCGCTTCGAAGTGGCCACCTCACTCATGCTGACAGAGACTCAGGTCAGAAAGTGCAAGATGCATTCCTATCGGAAACATGGCCAATGTTTCTTTCTATTCATTTAATTATTCTATATAATTCCCCTATATTTTTTGTTTCTTGCAATACAGTCAAATTAGTCCGGTCTTGGTTTATAACATGAGTGTATTTAGTATGTATTTTATTTTTGTTCCATATAAGGCAAGGCAAGGCAAGTTTGTTTGTATGGCACATTTTCTTGTACAAGACAATTCAAAGTGCTTTACATAGAAAAAAAGAGCTGAAAAAGAAACAATAAAATCAAATTTGAATTTAAAATAAATAAAATAAAATAATAATAATAGTATTAATATTCTCAGTTGCTATATTCACAGTTAAATAAGGCTGTTTTTAGCCTGGATTTAAACAACGGCAGAGTTGAAACCTGTCTCACCTCTTCAGGAAGACTGTTCCAGATTTTATGAACATAAAACTGGAATGAAGCCTCCCCTTGTTTGGGCCTGACTGGGCGTCAGCAGGAGGCCACTACCTGAGGTTCTCAGAGTCCTGGCTGGTTCATATGGCTCTAACATGTCAGATATGTACTTTGGGGCTAAACCATGAAGAGATTTGTACACAAGCAAGGCTGTTTTAAAGTTTATTCTTTGAGTGACAGGAAGCCAGTGCAGAGACTTGAGCACTGGACTGATGTGGTCATATTTCCTGGTTTTGGTCAGAACAAAACATTAGAAAATATTGTTTGCCATGTATTATTGTTGAACTGCTGAAAAATTTAATGAAATCTTTAGTCTACTGAAAGGTAGTTTGAAAGCTTACTATAAAATAGGGGAGATAGTAGATAAAACTATTGCACAGCATTGTAACTGGTTTATACATCTTTGTATATTATACAATGTATTAGAGCACAATCAGAACAAGATATACCTTATCCAAAATTAAAGTAGAAGTCGTTATCAAACTTCAATCATGTTTTGTGTTTTAGGTAAAGATTTGGTTCCAGAACAGACGTATGAAGTGGAAGCGAAGTCGTAAAGCAAAGGAACAAGCCACTGGAACATCTGTGACTGACAATACAATTAACGTACACAGTCTCAAACATCGTATGTCTCTTAGCTCCAGCCTGGAAGATGAAAAGGAGAAGGATATGGAGGACGAGTTTGAAATCGAGGAAATGAAACAGCTTAGCTCTGTCAGCTTCAGAAGATACACAGGAGGAGGGGCGGGAAGCTGCGCCTCCTACTCTGAGGAAGAGATTGAAGAGGGTCTTTTGAGAGAAAATGGATCTTCTTCATAAGATGAATTTTTGGACATGTACTTACTATACTTACGCTGTTTCATTTGTTCATTATTTATTATGTATCTTTTTTCTGTATCTATAATATAGCCGCTGAAAGAAAAAAATTTCAGTTCTAACTTTTTTAATCAGACCATTTATCAGTAAACTACAGATGTTGATGCAAACCTTGCATTACTGTTTAAATACAAGAATGCAACAACATGGAGTTTTATGTTTCCTTTTGTAAGACCTAAAAGTGACAAGTAGACCTCTGTACCAGATAATAAACCAGATTAGTGTATGCACTTAAATAAATTGTTGTTTATTGATTCTTGGAACTTTCTTGTTTTATTACTTTAAACATATTTTGTTGACTTAAATCTTTTAACACTTAAAAAGTATATATGCATATAGTGTGTGTTTATATATATATATATATATATATATATATATATATATATATATATATATATATATATATATATATATATATATATATATATATAT
>JAVLVB010000386.1:122087-139856 GCA_032876305.1 Orestias chungarensis
AATTATCTTGGTATTGTTTTAACCAGATCTTGTCAATACTTTTTTTTTTATTTTTTTTTTTACATTTTTAGAATCTCACATAATTTTACAGAAGGGTGTTAACTAAAATTGTACAGAAGTAAAGCTGAACTAATTACTGAAATCAAACTTACAGTTTACTTACAGTCTTTGTGTAAGTATACATAAGTAGGTGTACATAATATTAAATTGACATAAATATGTGCTCATAAAACTTCCTCCTTTATTTGAACAAATATGTTTACAGGAGGAGGAATATAATCTTTGACACATAGGTCCATCCTCTGTTAATGTTTGGGGTTTAAATATTGAAATCTTTTAATATCTGAGAGGTGGGTCAAATATGTCATTGCTTCATTCATTTAACGCAACTTGATCGTATTGGTCATATATAAAAATGTCTGCTACTCAGTTTTCTACATTTAAATTTAAATGTAGGGTTTTATGGACTTATTTTTTTATCACAATTCAAAATGTTGTTTCCAATGTATGTATATATTACACATTTCCCTGTGACACAAGAATAGTAAATGAACAATTTCTGTTTCAGGTTTACACCTCAACCATCTAACGCTAAATAAACAAATTAAACCTGAACTTCAGTTAATTGAATAACAACTGCAACATGTCCCTCACAGGATCCCGTAATTCTAACGCAAACGTAGTGTTGATATGTTTCCATGGAAACGTCGCTAAGGAACTATTAGTCGTATTTTCCACATCTCAACTGCGACTCTTTGGTTATATTTATATCCGTATTGTTAATGTTTCTTCGTTTAAGGTAAGACGGACTTGCTTGTTGTCGTTTCACCGCCATTGTTCTTGAGAAGAGACGTGCGAGGTTCTGTTAGGTTTTTGAACAGTTCGGTCATTTCATTCGTGCTAAAGCGCGGCTAACTCCACGAGTTAAATGATTTATTTATATTTTTTTTGATAAGTATCAACCCCTCCGTAAGCTTTGGAGCCACTTGTGAACGAATGCTCGTTTTTCTCTGTCCTCAGCCATGCTAGCAGAAGGCCGAGGTCCTGGCTCGTTGTCTGGGGCTCCATGGAAGCTCCCCAACACCAGCAAGGACGTCAAAGTAAAGTTCAAAACACAAGCTCTGACCTACTGAGGCCTGTCTTTTTGATGGATTGATTAATTGATGGATGGATTCACAGCTGAGAAGAAATGGTTACATTATAGTAAAAAAAAACCGAGCTGTTAAAGCTGTTTTACACTAAACACATTCAATATGTTTCACACGAATAAAAGATTTAAAATTCAGAGACTTTCAGTTCAAATTCAGGTTAGCTAAACTCATTTAGATTTTCCGAAACGTGCATTTGGACTTTGATTAGCTGTGATGTAAAGTGTCTAAGTTGATTTGTGGTTATGGCTTTTTTGAAAACAAACTGTTTAGCATGTCAATCCTAATTGGCCTCACATGAACAGGTCACCTTTATTCAACATGTTTTCTGTGCCGTTTTACATGTCTTGTGACAAATCCTCACCAATCTGTGCGGTCCGTGCGTTTCCTCCAGAGTTTAGATGGGCCTCGCGGCTGTTTTTCTAATGAATCTGTACTTATCTGATCTTGGTTGGACTCCTGTTAAATCCTAGTTTGTTTGTTTTTCGACCTTTGTGAGGATTTTTGTTTACTAAATCAGGCTTGGGTTGGATTACAGTTGGATTATCTGTGCTAATAAGTTATCTTAGTTATTAGTTGCATTAGATTTTCTTTACGAACATCATTTTGAGTCATTATAAAAATGCCACACGTTTAATCATTTTATGAGTAAAACAAATGAAAAAAATGTAACCATTTTCCTTAAAGTTCTCTGTTTATGTGCAACTTTATGTGATTTTCATTCATACAATAACGTTAAAGTTTGTATTTGCTATGCTCATTTCTTGTTATTTCCAAAATTTCCTTGCTCTTCACAGAAACCCCATCTCCCTGACAGAAGACGCTCTCCGAGAAAATCCTCTGGACAACGACGCTGCTTCCTAGGTCTGGAAACCCGACCAGAGCTGTTTTGGGAGGACTGGGTTATTGGTAAAGAGTACACCAAAAGACTGGTGTTGAAGAATGTTGGTGACAAGCTGCAGAAGCTTCACGTTAGGTAATACAAACTCATAAAAACACTTTTGAAGCCATGCTGTTAGATTAAGAAGACAAAATAGCCTTCCCTTTTTGTCCTTACAGAGCTCCCGAGTCCAAGTTTTTCTCAATTTCTAATCCTGACTTAGTTGCTCTCAGCCCAGGGACTTCCTTCTCCTTTCTCGTCACCTTTACACCTCACCAAAAGGTAGACTATTCTATGTTGAATTCAATATCACTGACTCTTAATTTGTCAAGGGCAAACTATTGCTTTTGCCAGCATTTTGTTTTCATGTCACTTTGCTTGTTTTTGTCTGACTGCGCGGCACAGTGTGAGTATGAGGATAGTGTTTGCTTTCAAGCCAAAGAGGGAAGCTTTCAAGTAAGCCTTCGTGCTGTTCCTCCAAGTCCTACCCTGAAGGTCCCAGAATCCGTGATGCTTCCCCTCTGCGCTGTCCAGCACTCCACAAAAGCCAGTTTCCCGCTACAAAATGTCAGGTATCTGTGGTTGCTCCATGTGTGGGTATCCCTGCATACCTAAAAATGACCAAGTAACCCTTGTTAAAATATATTCAGTCTTCATCCGTCTTCATTTTGCTCCTCCAGTAAGGTTCAGACATCATTTAAATTGGATTGTGCGGCACCCTTCCAGCTCAGTCCTGAACAAGACGTGCTAAAACCCGGCCAGGAGTGTCTCATTACAGTGGACTTTCAGCCGCAAGAGGCGAAGGTGTACCAGCAGCAGGCGCACTGCAGTTTTGGAGAGGATGGGGACAAAACCGATGGCTGCTGCTCTGTGCTTCTACAGGGGATAGGTACTGTACCGCTGAGTCTAGACATATAGAGGGTCCTAGAAGGCAAAGGATGATCTTGTTCTTGTGACCCACTCATGTTTAAAATTCCATCAACAAACTCAAAAAAATATGCATTATATTTGACTTATGTGTTCTTGTAATAAAAAAGAAACCAAACAGTTAGGAGGCATAAACAAGATATATGTGCCTGTATCTGTACACAAAACATTTCTGTACAATTCAGATCATAACTATACAATTAAAGTTGTACCAAGCATATTACCATCAGATTTTCTTTCAGCCAAATATCCTCATATTCAATTGAGACATCCTGATACCAATAAGAACAATAACCATGATGATCCTGAGTTGGACTTTGGGTCCGTGGCAGTTGGCCAGAGTTTGAGTAAACAATTTGAAATCTTCAATCCTTCTCCTGTAAGTAGAAGCTATGTGATCATTAAAGACTTCGCCCTGTAGAATTTGCTCACATTCTCCCCGATTGCTTTTTTTCTTTTTTTCTTAGGTTAATGTGTGCTTTTCTCTGTCACGGCTACCTGGAGGCCCGACCGTATTTGGATCGGACTTCAGTTGGGAAGTCAACAGTGATAAAATAGCGCCAGGTGGATCACTGCAGGTTCTGTTTACGTATTCTCCAGCTGTGGTTGACAAAGTTTCTGTCGAGTATTTTTGTCTGAATTACAGAGGGGCACTCAGGGAAACTCAGATCAAACTTACAGGAACGTGTTTAGGTAAGAGACACTCACTAAAATCATAGTAAAAAAACAAACAACTGTATTTCATTTTTTTTAAATATACAAATAAGTGAGAATAATATTTAAGAAACCAAATATTTGTTCTCCTTCTGTCAAAACACTGTTGCTTTCAGGTCCCAAAATGTCCTTGTCCTCCTGTGTGGTCAACTTTGGGTGTGTTGTAGAAGGAGGATTAGCGGCACAAACAGTGGAGCTGCTGAACTCTTCCCCAGTTGAGGCCATCTACCAATGGGATATAGATTGTTGTAACAGTATTTTTAGTGTTTCACCAGCAAGCGGCACTCTGCTTCCACATGGCGTTATCAAAGTCAAAGTGGTCTACAGACCCACACACGCCATGGCACACTACAGACGAGTGGCATGTCTCTTACTCCACAGGGTAAAAAAAAAAAAAAAGGCGAATGCAGACACACACTTATGCAAGACCAGCAGATGATCAAATCTTTCTGAATTTTCTCTGATCATACTTTCAGGGGCCTCTGTTTCTGGATCTTATCGGCGCATGTTGCTCAGAGTTGCGGCAGCCAGTGAAATTACAACCTGAACGATCGGTTGTGCACAAGAAACAGTGGTGCTGTACACAGAACTCACCAGACTCTACGAGTGACTTTCAGCTGAACCAACAGGGGGCGCCCCTACTCACAGAGGAGGTAATAATAAAACAAAAACAACAGATTTCCCAGTTATTCATTTTTAGAAAGCTTAGTTGTATGTGGACTTTTAAAAATGACTATTTGTTTTAATGTTAAATTTGTTTTGTTGTTTTGCCATTTTTTTACAACTCAGGAAGAAAGCAGTGCAACCATCATTCCTCCCACATCTGTAGAACGAATGGATCCCCTCTCCTCTTTTGCACATCCCCTTCTATCCATTGAACCAATTGAACTTTTGTTTAACCACAAGACGTCCAGTTTGTCTACCTCATCCACTTCCTCACAGTGTCTCTCAATCACAAGCCATGCCAAGGGGAAACTCAGGTATGTATAGATGTTAGGCATGGTTTTGTTTAGCTCTAATGGAACAACATTTTTTTTGTGGGTGGAAATTTGACTATATATCAATTCTATTAAAGACTGATGTGGACTGTTGTCCAAGATTCCCCTTTTTGTGTTGCTCCCTCATCATTTGAGTTGGCCCCACTGAAGTCCACAACTGTGCGGGTGACGTATGAACCGAAACAGATCAATGCCCTGCATGGAGGAGAGCTTGAGTGCTTTGCATACTATAAGGTAGTGTACAATACTTCAAAATAAAGGACACTCGCATACACATCTACACCTTTGACTCTGGTTTAAATGGTTCCAATTTTAAATTTTTTTGTTTTTTTTTGCTGTAAAAACCCAACAACGTTCTCTTTTCCTGCTGTTTTAACAATGCTGTGCCTCTCTGGATGCCACAGGACGCTCCCGGGACAGGAAAACAACTTCCAGGTTGGCCTTGGTGTGCGACTGTCAGGGTTATTGGCCACTCTTTTCAGCCAGGACAAGAGCATTTCACCCCACATTGCATTTTGAAACCCCATGAAGTGGTAAAAAAATCTGAATCATAGTACATTTTACCGCAGTTGTTAGATTAAATAACAAAACGCAAAGCCTCTTCACAACAAATCAAAGCACACATTTAGTTAAAATCCTAAAAATAGCAGTTAAATATGAGCTAGAGGTATTGATTTGGTAGCATTATATTACTTTAAATGGAATCATATGATTATTTACTCATAATTTGTATGCTGTATTATTAAGATCTTATATTTGAATTACAATTGCTAAAAAAAAAAAAAAAAAAAACAATACAGAAGAAGGACAATATCGGTTCAGATGGGCCGAAATGTATAGATGTTTTTAAACATGTTTTATTGTGTGTGGAATATAAATTCTCTAATACATCCCATCATTATCACCTTACTCATGTTAGGTGTTCTTTAGACCTCTGAGTGTTATGTCCTATCGGAACGTGCTACTGCAGAATAATGGAGACCAGCCGCTCACCTTCTGCTCGAGTCACACACCAAATGATGTCCTGCCAGAGTCTGTGCAAATGTTGCCAGCATGCGGTTTGATTCAGCCAAGAAAACACCAAATCGTTACAGTGGGAGTTGTCCCCGAGGTGGACAGTCACGTGCAGAGGTTCAGCTTAGCATTGCAGCTCAATGCAGCCACATTTACAAAGGTATCGCTCTACTCAAGAGCACATCATGTGGTAAAACACAACTACTGTACGTTGTTCCTGGACATTTTGCTTTAAACCTGTTGAATATTTGTCTTTCTTAGGAACTGACTGTTGTGAGTGTTTTCGAAAAGCCAAAAGTGTCTTTGGAAAGTGGCAGCAGACTATATTTCAACCCAACAGCTGTCGGCTCCAAAACCCAGCGGACCCATTCCATCAGGAATTTAAGCTGCATGCCCATCAAGTTAGTTGACCGACCTGTTATCCTCCCTGTTTTCATTCTGCGACTGGCTTCATAGACATCTTTCTGTATTGTGATTGCACTTTGAAACATACCTCAGCATCGTTCACATTAAAGCCGGTGTTCTGTGATTGTTCTCCATGACAGGTTTCAGTGGAGCATTCCTGTGGCAGAACAGAAGCTTATCTTCGTCGAACCAGATGCTGGCAAGCTGCATCCCAATGAGAGCTCAGTGAGAGATTAGCGGAGATCCACATTCTGTGCTTTTAAATACAATGCCATGCAGTAGTTATTCAGAGCCCTTGAACATTTTCATAATTTGCGGGTTTAAGTGGAAGGTAAACGATATATGCTTGTTTTTATTGTTAATAGAAAAGCTGCAAGGCTACCAGGTTTCTTTCTTTGTTCAGAGACAAACGTTCTGGAAGACAGCATGACTATTAAAGGATGAATACTTTGCTTTGTATGGAATGTTTTCCATTTTAAAAACAATTCAATTGTTCAGTGAAATTATTATTATTTTTTTTCTAATTTAAAATATAATCTCCATCCACCTGCACTCTCTGTGCTGGACAGCCGTGAACACGACAAACCACCTCCTAACAGTATTTTTCTGTTACAGTTGCCCTGAATTCGAATCAGTTAACCTTCTCATCAACAAGTTATCATTTTAATAAAACTCTTTAAAGGTGTGAAACTTCTCAGCTCCTCTACAATTACCACACGCTTCTTGGCTGCTCCTCTGATTAACAATGTTCCACTTGCCCTGGTGGATGCCTTAGTAGGTTTCCAGTTGTGGGATGCTATTTCTATGTTTGCAGCTGATGGATCACAATCCGATATAAAACCAGCCGATTACAGACACACACCACAGTTTTATTTGTTGTGACTTGGCACCAGATAACTAAATTCAACTTAACGGAAAAGATTTAGCGAAACAAAATGCGGTTTTCCTTGTTATAATATGAAGATGTTAGTGTTGGTTTATCGTTACAATCCCAATGATATAAATTGTATCAGTTGGGTTATAACGACCAAATGTGAAGAATTTCAAGGGTTTTCAATTATTTAGCACAGCACTTTAAATGGGTTTTTGACTCAAGTCTTTGGTTTCGATACGTTACGCAATCTTTCTTTTCAAATGTGCATTTCCCACAGGTCCAGATTTGGTCCTTTAGTCCTCTGGCAGAGACAACATACACATTCACACCTACTGTCGGCTTTCAGAGCGATGACTCTGAGAAGTTGCAGCTCACCCTGGAGGTGATCGGAATGGGCTCGCTCGGCTCCATCAAGGTGGGACTGTTATTGTGCTTTGTACAGCATGTTCATTGTTAAGTATCTCTTTGTTCTAATATAAAAGAAAAAAAGAAAACACTTCAAAGCAATTTTAGATTTAAAATTATAAACAAACCGTTCCTGCATGATATTTTTTACTTCCCAGGCAGTAAAAGAAGTCCTAGATGTGGGAGAGATCTTAGTCGGAAGCTCTCGCTCGGTTGAGATTCCTTTAGTGAACAAAAGCCCTTGCTCCGTCTCCTTTCGTATCTCTGTGCAACGGATGCTCAAGGAGGATCTCTTTGATTCTGAAGATCACAGTGGTAATTCGTGGCCCTCTTTAGAATTATTTTACTTTTAATGTTTGCAAGAAGTCAGTTCTTTTTATAGTACTTAGCTAGAAAATAGTTTGTTCTCTCTTTAAACTCAAGTTTTTTTTCCTGCCTTTTTAAGCCTTGGTTCTAGACTCTGAAATGGGAACAATCGCTTCCCATTCCACTGTGCAAATCCGACCCACTGTCAGAGTTTGCACACCAGCCCGGCACCTCTGGTCCATCAGCTACCAAATGTGGAACGCCAGTGGTTGAGTGTTTCAATCATTGCATTATCATACTCATTCATTTGTTGTAAATAGTTTTTGCTTCTGTGTGCGTCTGCATCTGCCTTTTTTTTTTTTCCAGGCTTTGATTTAAGTCCCTCTCGGAAATTGTGTGAGGTGCGAGCTAAAGGCGTGTTCCCCACCTTACAAGTGATTGATTCATGCAGTGGTGGCAGTGTGGCCAGACTCTCTAAGCAATACTTGTGCAAGCTCTTCTCATTGGACAACCTCAATGAGCAGCTGCTTTCCACGCCTTCCCCTGAAGAACTTACTTTCAAAACACCCACCAAGCACAGGTTAGTTGATAAAGAGCAAACGCTACAGTTTTCAGGAAAACTCTATTCCTAATTGTGTCAGGCTACAGCGGGTGCTTGACATTTCATGTTGCTTTACTTTCTAGTCTGCACAACAGTCCCTCCATCTTCACCAAAGTCATGTTGGATTTCAATTTTGCTGCCGCTCCTTTGCATTCAAATCCGTCAGATTTCATGTTGATGTTTTTGAACCCAGGCTCTATTCCTGTTGATTGGTATGTACACAACAAACTGCTGAAAACACAGTTAAATGACACGGTTGAAATGAGAGAAGAAAAGTTTTTGCTATATTTGTATTTTAGAAAGAAACACCTGTAAAATAATAATAAATAAAAATATGTATCACAAGAAAAGTCTTGAATTAACCAGGTAAACTACCATTTTAAATTCATGGGTTTTATTATTGACTTTTGTTTTGTTTTGTGTTTCTTATTCAATATTAGGACATTCTTATTTCCAGAGGACCAGAAAATGGAGCTGGATGACTGGGCTGTAACGGGAGAGTTTAGCAGCACAGAACTGCATCAAATGAAGGTCATATTTTCTACTTGTGCATCATTTGTTCCTTAATTTTGACCCCTGGCAGATTTCCTAGCCTAATTTTGTGGACTAATGAAATTCTGTTTAAGGTTTAAATGGTCATGAAATAAAATAGCATGCTCTGTTTAACATTAAATATACAAATAACATGCATAAAGGACAGCCATGATATCTTTCTATTTATTAAATGTTTTGTTAATTTACAGGTACAAGACAATCAACTCTTTCGAGTTTTCCCTCGTTCAGGAAGTCTGCTTCCTGGCCAGAAGAGGGTGGTGCAGTTCAGCTACAGGTCAGAAGTCATTTCACTACATGTTATCAAAGTGTACATTTAGCTAAGCTTTAAGCCTATAAAAATCCTACATTTAATTCATTTTCCTAAAGGTTTTAAGCGTTGCTTAAGTATCACATTAAACCTTTTAAGTATTTTCCCTTTTTTTTGTCCCTTTCCTTTTTTCACAGTCACGACTTTATTGGAACTAACAGACTTCCTGTTGTGTTCAAACTCAGTTTTGGCAGAGAGATTTTGGTGAGGTTTCTTTTAAAAAAAATTTTAAATTGTAAATGTTATATAAGAATCACCTGGGAAGTGAAAGTTTGCTTCTAGGGATGAAACATTTCAGGTTTCATTCCACAATCATCTAACAATAGTTTTCTGGATTTGTTAATGACAGACCAGAGTCAGGTGTGTGTGCCAAAACAGTAACTCTGTAATCCTTAAGCCACTTTATGACCTTTTTGACCCATTTACGTCATTTTTTTAACTTAAGACTGATGTCTTTAGATGTTGCATTAATATTTTTACATAATTTTATGGTATTAACCGGTTAGTCAAACATACATAGAAGACACCTCCCATACTTCACAGCTGGGATGGCGTTTCCAGGCCTTTAAATCACATTTACATATCTGAATGGGTAATCAATCCAAATTTCTGCAGCTTGCGCTCAGTTGTATTTGGGTGATGGTCATAATCTGAACTCGTGGGTTTGCCCTCAAATACACTAGGTCAGAATTCTGACATCTGGGATAATCCTTGTCCATTTTTTATTCATTTCTAACCTTTGGCCATGCCAAATATTTAGTTACTGCCCCGTCTTGCTGAGAGTATTTGGCCTTATCCATTGACACAAGAAGGGAATCTCAGTGCTTTTCAACTTGCAACAACAACATGGCTATGACAGGTCCAAGTTTTTAAAGTGGCAAATAAAATTGAACAAAAATAAAGTGTATTGTTACCAGTCATTACTAACTGACATTGTTTTCTACAGTTGTATAATGCTGTAATATTTAAAATTTCATGTCAGGGTTCCTGTTGTTAGTCCTGTTTTTTTTGGATGCAGCTAAACTTTCAAGGAGTGACAGTGGAGCGAAATGAACCATATCTCCACTTGGCTTCCAATAATCATGTGTTCACGTCTGTTGATATGTGCGACTCCAGTCCTCCACGACAGGTATGCCATTGTTGTTCGATGAACCAACAACAGATTCTGGCATTGTCAATAAAAAAAATAAATTAACAAAAACGCAAATCTTTTGAAGTTACAGCTTTGGCGTGCATAAAGTTTCTAAAAATCTGTTTAGATGTACGAATTGTACAATGGTGGGGCGGTGGCAGCGCATTATGAAGTGGACATGGCCGTGTTGTCGCAGCTTCAGAGGGAAAACTATGATCACCCGGTATTGAGCTGCCTCAGTCCACAAGGACACGTTCTCCCAGGAAATAAAGCCACACTTGAATGGATCTTCTCTCCACTAGAGGCTAAGATGTACCAAGTATAACTCCAATATTGTATCATTTATCCTTTTTTTCTAAATTAATATTGAATTTGAGCTCTTGTACCTTAATAATTTTGTTTGTATCACGTACAGATGGATGTTCCTATCCACATCCCTGGTAGCGATTCAATAATTATACACTTTGAGGGACGTGGGACGGGTGCATCATCAATGAGCACAGATAATCTCACTGAATACAAGGATATTAAGGCTCCTAAGCACTCTGTCCAGACAGAGCCATTTCCTGGACAGGCACGTGGATTTACACATATTCTGTGAAAGATGGATCTAATTTGCACTTGTTACGAGAATGTTAAGTCTTCCTAATCCATCTCTGACTGTGTGCAGGAGGTCGTCTTGTCTCAGGACAGGGTCTCTTTTGGTGATGTCCCGGTTTGCACAAAGTCTTCCAGAATCTTCTTCCTCACCAGTTTGTCCAACACAGAAACTGTTTACTATGTTTGGGAGATTCCCACGCAGGACAACAAACAAGTTCGTCCAAGCGGTTACTTTTTTACCGGACATTAAGAGTCTACGGACTATAATTTTACCACGTCCAAGAAGCTCTTCCCGAATGCATTTGCTATTACAGGTGGTACAGATCCATCCGGGGCGAGGCTGCCTTTGTCCAGGAGAGTGTGCCATCTGCGTCCTGACCTTCCTTTCTGACTCCCCCACTGTTTATCAGCTAGATCTCATCTGTCAGGTACCAAAGTATTGCTCAGGATTTAAGAATACTGTGTATCACCCTTTTTAAAATTGTCCACATTTGTCATGGAACAACAACAAATGTCACTGTACTTTAGGAATTTTATAAAACGGACCAACACCAAAATGATCCAAAATTATGGAGTGGATGGAAAATGCTACATAATTTCTTCTTTTTTACTAGAAAAATCTAAAAACTGTGATACATTTCTTGTCACCCCCTCAACTCTAACGCAATGTGTAGTGAGGTTGTGTGCAATTAAGGTTGTAAACCACTATCCCCAGATGTAGCATCCAAAGGAAAACATTCTATAATCCAAAATTGGAAATAAGTCTTGCATTGTCGTCAAGGTGACAATCTGAACAAGGAAATTTCATGCTATCCTAAGGTTATCCTAAACATTCAGAACTCAGGTTCTATTAAAAAAAAAACTTTAACTTGACAACCAGAACATAATTGCTGCCTTTTAATTCAACGTAACATATTTTAGATTGTATGTGTATATTTCTTTTGGCAGGTCAAGATGATAACAGACAGTTTAAGAGCAGTTAGGAATCCAGAAAATAAGTCAAAAAATATATACAGTAACAGCCGGAATTCAGCAAAATCATCAGCCTGTAGCAAGTCTCTTGGTTTAATCTGATGAAGTGGGTTGTTGCAAAGGAGATGTGGCAAACATCTCAGTCTCCAAGTGTGTAAAGCTGATAAAGACAAACTACAAAAGAATTACAACTATAACTGCTGTAAAGGGAAGTTTTGCAAAGTATTTATTCAAGGAGCTACATATCAATCCATGCCAAACTTTTCGTTTCTTTTAATTTAACTGGAAAAAAAACTATTGATGCATTTTACCAGGCACTTTTAATTAACGTTGCGTCACTTTCCTTTTTTTCCCTTCTCTAGGTCACTAATAAAGCTGCATTTGTGAACTATCACAAAGCGCTGCGACGCTGGGAAGCAGAAAGAAAACGGCAGCAAGAAGAATTCACGATCACAGACAAGGATGCTTCCAACAGTCAGAGGATTTTAGTGGATGAGGTCTGACTTGAAGGAGTTTAGCTGATCGAACTGTGACGGTCGTTTGTATTTTATTGACAATATTCCACTTTTTGATTCAGATAACTCTCGCACCTCCGGCAAGAAAAGGGGCGCCCCTCAGAAAATACAAGGTTGTCTTCATGCCCCATCTTAGAAATGCAGTTGCTATTTAAACATAATGTAAAAGCATGAATGCTTGTATAGGGTAACCTCTCTGCTCCCACTACAGACTCTTCCTCCCATCAGCACCGGGGCACCGGACAGCAATTTATACGGAAAACAAACGAGAGCCGAGAGACGACTACAGCGAGAAGCTGCCAAAGTCTGGAGGCGTCCCCAACCCCCCCGACCAGCTCTGCTGCACCTGAGTGTTACGGCCCACTCCCATGACCTACGGGACTACCTCGCACACTTTCCTGGACAGCGCGATAAGCACGGCAGGTTAATATTTGTACACACTGAATGTAGGTGAAGCACAGCATTTTTGGTTAGTTGTGATACGCAATGCGTTTACCTGTCATCGCTGCATTTTCATGTAGATATTTTGAGTTGAGCAGGACCCAGCACACCCGAACCAATTCTTCAAGTGCATCCGTCCCTGTTGAGATGTTTCCACCGAGACATGGCGCCATGCGAGAAATCCTCGTCGACATTCTGGCTCGTGTTTGCAAGTAATGTGCAAACAAAAACCTACTCTGTTTATAAGCTTTCTTCATGTGTTTCTAATCGTCGTTCCTTGACATTCTAGACATCTACTCGATGACGCAGCCTTTGCCGAGTCTCTGATGGCTTCAGCCTCCAGGCGTCCAGTCCACCAGCCTCATGCGCCTGCGTCGTCACCCTCCGTCCTTTCGCTTTCAACTCTGCACCCTGTCCGGCTGAATGAGACGGTGGAAAAAGAAGAAGCTGCATCATCTTTAGAGACCGTTCCTCAAAGCCAGACCACACCAGGGTCGAAGCATGTGCCTGCGCATGTAGTTGAATGTGTTTTGTTGAAGACGCTCCAGAACATTATGATGGAAGCCGTGACAGGAGAGTTTATCCTTACAGCACATCCCTTGCCCCCTGTCTCCGTGAGGTGATTACGTGCGAAGGTTCTATAAACACTTGATGTACTCGTTTTGTAGATGGAACTAGTTTTTATGTTCTGTGTTTTCATAGGAGTGGGCAGATCTTGGCTGAAGAGGACCAGTAGAGCTTCGAGGTTTAGTCTCTACACAGCATTTTACAGGCCTAAATCCTTGACCGCTTGTTTTAATCAGCAGTTGTTGTTTTTTTATCAGTATGTCATTTCTCCATATGCATTCCAAAAAATGTATTGAAATTACCAAATGTCTGACACCAACCCTCAAGTACTAGGGTTGTCCACCCATATAACTTCTTTGGGGGATGCTTTGTACCAACAAACATGCTGGAAAAAAAAAAAAGAACTGTTTGAAAACGTGATGACCCTAAATAAACTCTGAAATCAAATACAAAATGATATCGGTTAGAGTAAAGCACACCATTGTGTTAGAGGTGGAAAACTGAACCACAAGTTTTTAGATTTCTATTTACTTAATGTTTTAAAATCTTTTGTCCCCCTCTACAGTTTACTTCATATTTAAATCTTCTATAAGTGTAAGTTTAGTGCGTAAATAGCTGTGAAACGCACACAGGTCTGTGTTTGTGTATTGCATCGTGGCTTTGCATTTCACAACATATGGTGGCCATCTCCTTTCCAACCGTTTAATTTAATTTAAAGAGAAGTATTTACATTTCATCACACACATAAATTATCACAACAACCTTAACACAATAAAAAACAACAAACAAGCAACTTGTATACATGTTATTTACAACGATTCATAAAGTTCAAGTGTAACAAGTACATTAATGGGTGTAGAGTAGATATAGTTTTGAAGATGCAACTCTCTTTCTAGGAAAAAAAACAACAAAAAAAGTTATGAAATAGATGATATTTAAATATGTTATCTTGCTTAAAGTAAGGCCAGTTGGTAAATACAATAGTTTAAGGTTTAGTGGACACCAACAAATTTAAAAAAGGGAGAAAAAAAAACATTTTAATTTTTTTTATTTGGAACTATGAATATGTACTTTTTTTTTTCCATTCACAATTTAGTATTAAGTCCTAGTCAAGTGCAGGATGTTTAAGTATAGTTTATGAAATTTGTTTTTAACTCGTAAGATGACTTCATCTGAACTTGGAGAGAATAGGGAAGATCTTGTCATGAAGGTATTGGACCTGTTCCTCCTGCGTTAGCTGCTTCTCAAATTCAAAGTAAGGGATCTAGAAGACAGGAAGAAGAAAGATGAATCAAAAATAAAACTGCAGGGTATGAAGAAGATGAAAAAGAAAGACAGATATATATATATATATATATATATATATGATTATTATTTTTTTCTTCATAATTGCAAAAAATACCTCCAACACCTCGTATCCCATCCTCCAGAGGTGTCTCCTCTTTGTAGCCTCCTTCCCCAGTAGGTGTCGTGTGTTGCTGCAGAAACGACTTTGACCGTCCAAACACAGTGCAATTCTATATAAGACGGAGCAAAGGGTGCAAAGATTAACTTTACCCTACATAAAAATGTGATTTAGATAAGTCTTTGCTAAACGTTTAATACCTTGAAAAATACCCCAAAAGACCAAAATGAAAAACAAGTTCCTACTTTGTGTGTGTGTGTTCCCACTGAGACCGCGGAAGAATGAATCCATTCTCATCGAGACAGATCTCCACATCTGAAAAAAATGTTAAAACATTTTTGACCATTTATTAGTGCTGCTCAGATCAATGAAACATAAAACAGCCGATCCTGACAAACTTTATTTCACCATATAATATTTACACTTTCTTTTGAAAACTTCATTGTCTAAAATGCTTACATCTAAATCTAAAGTAGCAGCTTCCATTCCTCCCTGTTTTTTTTGTTTTTTTTGCCAGTTTGTCATCGATTCAATATTACCCAATTAAATTCATATTGGTTTTTTTTTCTTTCATCAAACCTGGATTATTGATCAAAACTTGTGATATAGTTAAATTATGTCATTTTAAACTTACCTACAGTGTATCCAAGTGGGGTGAAAACTCTGGTGGAGAAAAATTTACCCCCCAGCAGTTGCACAAGTGGACCAGCAACCTGTTTGTAGAGCAGTGTTTCCATCGGGGTCTCAAAGGCCTGGTCTGCAGAAGAAAACCTCTTCACATGACGGAAGAAGGGAAGTCGGGGACCCTGTCAGTCAAAGCAGAATGAAAAACATGTTACCTACATTTTCAGGATAATTTCCCTACTTTTTTCTTCTTTTTTTTGTCACACTGTAAAAGACAACGTGATGCTCACCCAGTAGTACTTGCACTCTAGTGAGGCAGAGAGATGGAGCTGCGTCAGCTGTACCAACGTATTCTTGTCCACAGTCTCACCCTTTCCTTTAAGAATGATACAGATTATTAAGATTAACACGTACACTCTGTACTAAAATGTGAAAAAGCTATTTATTATTTAGTCATCTGTACTAATACATTCAATTGTACTACTATTGCAAAATACCTAGCATGGAAATACAACCTCATCTTCAATGCATTTTATTGAAAATCCGGGTGAAAAGAGTTCGTAATTATGCAGTAGATACAAAAAAAAACCTTGGTTCAATCAAATTTTTCCTACATTGCACATTTTGTATGGAGTACATTTTTATCAGTCACATTACTCTGATACCTGTTGTATGGCAAGTATGACCAATTACTGTAGAAGAAAGTCCACACAACATGGGAGTGAAGCAGCTCGACTACTAGTTGTTGATTCCAAAAATCTGGTCTCGTTATTTGAAGAAATATATGAAATGTCCGGTTCCATGCGTGGGATGGCAAAAATGAATAGTTCGGCTCGCCATCCCCAGTGTAGTTCATGGTGGTGGCAGCACCACGTTACAGTGGAATGCCTTAAGATCAGTTTTGAATGACCTATCTAAAAGTCCAAAACTAAATCTAATAAGAATCTCTTGCAAGACATAAAAAAGATATTCTCACAGATTTTTCCTAGCTGATTTTGCAGAACTCTTATTGTTTAAAAAAATAAAATCAGTCTGGAGATGTAAAGCTGGAACACAATACAAGAAAACCCGAAGGCTGTAGTTGGCTGCATTAGAGTGTGTCTCTGCAAAGCACTGACTAACGGCAGGTTATATACAAGGGTATACCATACTTTTCAGATTGTATTTATAAATATATGTTAAAAACAATAAAACCATGCATTAGATTCTTTTCCAACTGAGAAGCACGCAGTACAAAAGAAGGTGAATACTTTGTGACAAAATGTTAAAAATATATATAATATGTATTCCTCAAAATACAGTATGTTACCGAAACACCAGACTCATGCCACTGACAACATTTGGAATACTCTTTAATCCTAACAGAAATGTTAATTAGAATGAATGAACGGATGAACCGTCACCTCTCACTGTGTACATCATTAGTCTGAGGTAGTTACGTACCTTGGAGCTTTTGTAGAAAGTATAGGCTAAAAATCTTGTCCATGTAGTTGAGCGGAACGCGCTCCAGGTGAATGCAGGCATGAAGCATATCTATTAGGGAGCGAGGCTGGAAGTGAGAAAACCTGGCCCTCAAAACGTTCTCCAGCTTTTTGAACATCAAACTGGAACACTGATGGGTAAAATGGGAGCAGAGATACGCAAGATGTAATGTTACTTTCTAACAAAAAAGGTGCACGTCTTGCCTAAACAGTGAAATAATTAGTTAGATTTTTAAACGTACCAATTTATTGTAGGACAACAGAACCAACGGGCTCACCTGCGGCAGGTAGTTGAGTCGCCCCATGGCCACGACCTGTTTGGCTATCTGTGCGTCCGTATGTCTCTCAGCGCTGCCGACAAAGTTCACGGCTACGGCCTCGAAGATCGGCTCAGAGCGGCACCTCATGTCCAAGCAGTACTCCATGACTGTACAGATCAGCTCTGGATCACACTCTCCCAGCCTACCTGATGCGTGAAGTAAAGTCCCCTTTACTTTTTTTTTAACTACTGTTCACAGAAATGTCCCAATTTTATGCCAACTAAAGTCTCAACAGCTCGTGATCGATTAACCGAAAGCTCATAAATGAAATTAAAAAAAACAACAAAATACCTGGAAGATGTTTTTCCATGGCAGCCAGGAGCTCTTCATTGTGCTGCCCCAGAATCCTCAGAGCTGTGAGCACTTTGATTATGTCGTCATCACTGAAAGCCTTAAACACCCGCGACACTCTGTGACTCAGCCTCAGCACCAACGAAATGGCCTATAAAACAAAAATATATAAGGTTAGGGTTATATATATATATATATATATATATATATATATATATATATATATATATATATATATATATATATATATATATATATATATATATATATATATATATATATATATA
>JAVLVB010000386.1:146765-158936 GCA_032876305.1 Orestias chungarensis
GTGTGTGTGTGTGTGTGTGTGTGTGTGTGTGTGTGTGTGTGTGTGTGTGTGTGTGTGTGAGAGGGTGTGCGTGCGTGTGCCAGTTGTGCAGGAATTTCATGAACAAACCTTTCTCCTGGGGATTCCAGGGATGGCTGTGGTTTATTTGAAAAAGGTTAGGGCCATCATGTGTTTCTTATTTAGATCTAATTCAAGATGTCAAATAAAATATTAGCCCCTGTGGGATTTCTAATCATTTTTGATCATAATCACCTGGGAATGTGTTTTGAGGACTTGGATTATGGGCAAGGCATTTTCTGCAGGGAGAAAAACGACACATCAGTGGCACAGAGAGAGAGAGAGAGAGAGAGAGAGAGAGAGAGAGAGAGAGAGAGAGAGAGAGAGAGAGAGAGAGAGAGAGAGACGGAAAATGGGAAAGAAAAAAATGGGCTGAAAGAGAATCACATCGAGAGATTGGTGGTGCATTCTGGCAAGCGGTAGGAATCTGTTTCACGGCCAGATGAAACCAATGTCGGAGGGGGAATGTGTGCACAGCGTTAACACGAAAGGTGTGGCAGGACAGGGGTTAGGCCTGTTAACTATTTCTAGGTGGAGAAGAGAAGGAGGGAACACTATATAATCCAAACCAATCCTCTGAAGATAAATTAATGACAAACTAAGGAGGACACTGCAAGTTCTTGCAAGTGAACATAATTTTTAGTTGCTTTTCTTCACGGGTAAACCTACAAAATTTTTGTATTAGATTAAAGTGATACAGTGCACTACAAAAGATATCTATGCTGTCTGTAAGAGTAATTAAAAGTCCCATTCAAGGATGAAAAATTCAAAATAAGGTTTTCAACATTTTTATGCCAATACATGTACATGTCTCTTAATGCTTGATGTTTATGTAACACTTTGTTGTAACCTTTCTTTCTACAATAGACATGAGTCCAGATAATCAACAATGTTTATGAGCAATCTCGAATTTATTAGAAATATTTTATACATTATTGAAAAACAAAAATGCAGTTTTAAACACATTCATTTAACCTCCTCAAACATCCTTCTAACAGTATGTTAATCTTGCTTTACTCAAACCATAACTTATTTTAACTGGGAGGATAAGTAAAAATTCTTACATTTCCTTTTACATCTAATATCACAACACCCAGTTTCTTTCTGACAGTGCCTAAGAAACAAAAACATTTTTTTCATACACTTTTACTTCTATACATGCAGGTGAATTTTAATAAATCAGCATCTTTTACTATTTAACCAAATTAAAATATGCAAGTTATATGGCCTGCATATTAACATTATAGCATAATTGCAAATGCAGGGCATGTTGAAGGCCTGTTTACTCCATTAAGTCAATATTAAAGTGTGACTACTACTGAAAAAAATATATAAATATATATATATAAATGTAAAAAAAAAAAAACTGGACATTTTTAAATAAGGGGTTGCTCATTTTTATTGTCAGTAGGCAATTTTCTTCAGACGGACCTAAGTATAAGCAAAACAAGCAGACTACTTACCCGAGGCACCCCCAGAGCACTATAGATGTTGAAGAAGTTACGTTTACAAGCTTAAAATTACCAATCTTTTCTATACCTTTCATTTAGATTTACACAGATCTTTACAGATTTTGTTTTAGAGGAAATTATTATAACGTTTTCAGAAAATTGAACAGATTCTTTAAGTAAATTTTTAATAAGTGGTTGGGAAAAGGGTTGAAACAGGGGTTGTCAGGTGCGCTGACAGGTTTCTTTTAGCTAGTTACTGTGATTTTAAACACAACGCATTGTTCAAAATGTATCGATTTCCATGAGTAAAATGAGTTGCGTCCCTGGGACGCATGGATGGTTTATTTACTGTGTCTTTTCAGATTTTATTACTGTATAGTGTTTGGTCTTGGGGTGTCCTCCTGTTTGAAATGCCAAGAAAACCTCTACATGAAGGTGTGAAGGAGGTTCAGATATCCAAATCATCTGCGTTGAATATGTAGTAGCACAAGTTTTACTATGAGCTCCCCTCTGATAAGCCTCTTGTAATGTCAACTTCCTAAACATGCATTCAACAAAAAGCTAAGAATGCCCACTTCTGACATCAAAATGAATTAATTGGTTGGGGAATCCTTAGATGCTGAGAAGTAAGATGCTTCAAGAGTTGAGAGATACTTTCTGGTTCCTTTTCATTAAAACTGGCACAACCACCCAAGGAAGTCACTGTGCGATGGTGTTCAAGTCTTCCATGCAAAATTAAAGAATTATATAGGACATAGCAAGATTTTTTACTCAAATATTTCTTAATTTTCTCAATTTTATTTTACTTTTGCAAATGCATTTTATTGACAATGAAAGTAAGTTGAGGTGGAAATGTCTCCACCTGGTGGTTTGGTTTGAGCTGTGAAACGCAGCTCAGTTCGTGCCACTGGTAATTCCTTGATCCACTCCTCCTGTTCTTTTCTCCGACAATAACATATTTTGTCTAGCAAACCCCAAGTTATAAGTTTAATGTAATGACTAAAAAATGCGTTGTTGGCAGATTTTAGTAATGCTCCATATCCATCAGGGCGGTTTCCTCTGCAGTGCTGACCTAAGTCTCCACAGATGTATTATACATGCTTGGGGAGCATGTCACATATCTCCACTCCAGCTATGTGATCAAAATGAAACAGCGGGGGAGTAAACAAGTCAGGGGACTTTGGTTAGAAAAAGAGGAAAAGAAGAAGACACTGAGTTTCTGTTTTGCATTGCTGAGCATCAACACTGTATAGAGTCTTTACTGGAACTGCTGTAGTCATGTCTGTATGTAACAAAACAATACATTTATGTTTCAGGGTTTTGCTAAGTGTAGAGCTAGCAAAATGCAGAGTCAAAGTTTTGAAACACTGATGCTGAGTCATTTTTAGGGATTCAGTGCAACTTGATGACTGCAATGGTCAAGAATGGAGCTGCTTACGCACAAGCAGTTCAGCAGTACACACAGGGAGCAATACGGACATACTGTATGTGGGCTAGTGGCCATCTGGTTGGGAGCTGCACAGTGTCTCTTCCCAGCAGGCAACTTAAGCAAAGCCAAGACCCCAGGCCTAACACCCTGCTGGACTTTGAAATCAGATCTTTATTGTCCGTAAAGCCTCAGCCAAGTATGAAGAATAAGCCCTCCCTAACAAAACACACTCACCCAACATAGAAATGGACATGATGGGAGAGAACCCACAGAGGAAAGAGAGGGACAAGGTGGTTAACGTTCAGTCATTTGTGGTAAAACAACGGTTTCTTTAATGAGCCACATAATGTAAGTGTGTGTGTAAAACCAAAATCAGTGTCAACAACAAACGTCACAGAAATTCCACCAAGTTCTAATTCAAATCTTAGTTATTGTTCGACAACACTGAAACCTTGTTTTCTACTATCATGAATGAATGAATGATTACTTTATTTCGGTTTAAAAATAAAAATAAAATCACATTTTTACGAAAAGGTCCATCAGACAGCAACTGAAAAAGGAATAGGCTGAAGGCCCAAGGCTTATATTTGCCTATCCTGTTCCATCATAAGAATAATTCACATTAAAACAACGGTAATAGTACATAATTATTAACACAAAATAACTGAAACAGAAAAATCAAATTCAATCAAATTTTGACTTTGATAGTTTTATGTTTTAAAGTCTTCTTGAAAAATAATATAGAGTTACACATCTTTATTTCATCATATAATTCTTTCCATAATTCTACACCCGAAACTGACACACATCTGTACATTAGTTCTGACTTAATAAGTTTCAAATATTAGTAACCCCTTAAGTTATAAATCCACTGCCTTAACTTAAACATTTTTTGAATACAAACAGGAATTTTCTTATTTACCACTCATACCATAATTTCTAATGTTTTTGAATATAAAACCCCACTTATTATGCTAATAGCTCTTTTCTGCAGTTTGATTATTGGATCTAAATTTGTTTTATATAAATTTCCCCAAATTTCAGCACAGTATGTCAGATAAGGCATCACACGTGAAAAGACTGTCTTCATATGCTGTGGCAAATGAAGACAGTTCTTATTCAGTAAATCTCTTGTTTTGTACAGAATAGAAATAGACTTGGATAATTTCTGTTTTACATATTTTATGTGAGACTTCCAACAACCTTTATCATCTATTATTCATGTATATTATTAGTCCCAAAAACTTTGTTTCATATACTCTTTCAATTTCAACATTGTTTAAATTCCGTGTTAGTCCTTTTACCACCAAACAACATACATTTTGTTTTACTTTCATTTAACAGTAGCGTATTTATAGCAAACCATTTATTTAACTTCATCAATTCTATTTCTACAGTTATTATTAACTCCTTTATGTTCCCTCAAGAACAAAATAAATTTGTATCATCTGCAAACATATTTTAACGTACCACTTACTGTACAAATATCATTTATATAAAGTATGAATCACCTAGGTCCCAACACTGAGCCTTGTGGAACTCCACAGATTACATGTTTAAGATGAGATTTAATATCATCAATGCTCACATATTGAAGCCTATTATTTAAGTAACTTCTTAACCAAGTTGTGCTGTACCTCTTATGCCATACCATTCACATTTTTGTAGAAGTAAAGAATGGTAAATCGTATCAAAAGCTTTACGCAAATCAATTAACACACTTACTCCTAACTGTTAATTACTTACAGCTGTTGCAATGTTTTCTACAAATTCCATCACAACTAATGATGTTAAGCGATTGCTCCTAAACCCATACGTATGGTCATTCAATAAATAACATTTCTCAATAAAGGAATCAAATCCTTTTACAAAGTGTTTTTCAAGAATTTTAGAAAATTGAGGCCGTAAGGAAACTGGTCTGTTTTTTTGGCACAAGTTGCTTATCTCCATTTTTATAGTTTGGGATCACTTTGGATATTTTCATTTTATCAGGAAAAATACCAGTTTGAAAAGATTTATTACAGATATATGTTAATAGCTCAAGGACACAAAAATAACCTCTTTTATAAGTGACATATTTAGGTCATTGCAGTCAGTAGATTTTTTGCTCTGAAATTTTTTTACTACTTCCACAATGTCGCTTTCACAAACTCCTCCAACAAACATTGTGTTACATTTTTTAAGAGTAAAATTAAAGGTTTCATTTTTTCCACCTATAGGGGGAATCTCTTTTGCTAAATTACTACCTACATTAACAAAGTAATCATTGAACTCATTAATCATGCTCTTAATATCCTCAATAACCGAATTATCAACCTTTTAAAATGATTGTTGGAAAACACCTATCAGTACAATTTTTGATCACCTTATAGAATACACTCCAGGTAGCCTTAATATTCTTTTTATATTTTTGAAGCAATTGTTCATAGTACATCTTCTTTTGACATTGCATAATAGATGTGAGTCTATTTCTTAATTTTTTGTGATTATCCTCTTTTTCCTTTGTTTGATGCTTTAAAAATTCCATATATAGCTTGTTTTTCTTTTTACAAGCCTTCTCAAGTCCCTTAGTTAACCATGATTTTCTCCTCTTTTTTTGAATTTTTTGTAAACTTCTTCACTGGACAATATTTGTCATAAAGTGTCAAAAATGTATCCAAAAATGCATTATAAGCACCATTGGTAACCTCCACATAAATTTCCTGCCAGTCATGATTTGTCAATCCCGTTTTAATAGCTTCAATTGCTTCTGGTGTTTTCACTCTACCTGAATAATGAGTCAGAATTTTCTCTGGTAAATTAAGCTTATTGTTCCTTTCAAGAACTGCCAAAACAGGCAAATAATCACTGACATCTGTCACTAAAAGTCCACTCTTTATCTTCCCATTGGTTATATTTACAAAAATATTGTCACTCAAAGTAGCACTGTCGTTTGTTAACCTGCTAGGCTTTAAAATCAATGGATAGATACCAAAACTATAAATGGTATCAATAAATTCAGCAGTTTTCTTATGGTCATTTGACTTTATAAATCAATATTAAAATCACCACAAACAAGAGTCACCTTATCTTTATATTTTTGAATTATTTCCGCAATCTTTGTATTAAAATAATCAATGTGCGATAAATGCAGCTAATTGATATGTTTTTGGCTCTTTCCACCTGAATTTCAATGGTCAAACATTCCAACAGATTGTCAATTACAGCTGTCATATTGTTGATAACTTTACATCTGAAACCCAAAACTACAAATATACCAACACCCCCTCCCCTTCTGTTTACTCTATTTTGACAAAACATTTAATATCCCTTTTGTCCATCCTCCAGCTCTTTATCATTACTCAACCATGTCTCTGAAATTGCTACAACAGTGAAGTTTTCTTGGAACTGTTTAAGATAGTCTTTAATTTTGTCAAAATTACTGTAAAGACTCCTGCTGTTAAGGTGAATCAATGAAAAACCCTTTTCAGTATTTAACTCCTTCTCAGAATAATATTCACAGGTCATATTAACATTCTGATAGAAGTGGATGTCAGGATCGATGCCATTTTCTAGTTCATAGAACCTGTGATCTTGAAAATCAAAAGATTTTAACTTTGTTTGTTCACACATTGTCATGCCCAAATATTATTTCACACATGTATTACACTGATCACATCACACAATGAAACAAAAACAATATCATTTTTCCACAAGTTAATCATTTTTCATTGATATCTCTCAAGATCCTTGATATCTCTGAAAGCAATGACTTTGGCCTGTTCGGGTGTACCATTGAGTCTTATACATACCTTACAGTTCCTTATCCAGGTGTCTTGAATGTGCTTTTTCTTCTTCAGTTGTCTTGCCTGCTATGCGATTTCAGCATTTCTCTTTGTGAGATGCACATTTACATATACTCCTGTTACCTTCAACTTCTTTGCAAGCATTAGCACCTCCATTTTATGTTTTCTGTTCACAAATTTGATTATGATGATTGGCCTCTTGTTTGTTTTTTTGTGGGCTAGTGTGACACGCAGCTACATTTTACTATCCAAGGGCATGTCTTTATCATTGAAAAATTTAATGACATGCTGTTCAAGTAAAACTGTTTCACCTCTTGGTGCATCGTCCCCCTCATTGTTGCCTGCTGTGATCCATGCATAAGAGTAGCGTTTTGTCTCCAGCCCAGATATCACCAGGTCTTCCATTCTTGTATACGTCTTCCATATCTTCTGCTAACTTCTTAGTTGCCATGTTTCTTTTTCATCAATGGAAGTTCTTAGTAGAAGCAAAAGACTTTGGGGTTCCAAGTAATCCAGTGATGTTGACTGAAGAGCACATGTCTGAAGAAACACCAAAACTTCACAAACTGGCAAAAATATATATATATATAGGCAGCAACCGCATTAGGTTTCCTCTTTAATCAGTGGAGACATGTCAGGCACATGAAGGTATTCTAAGAAGGCTTGAAGAAAATTGTAACACAATATTTTAAATGAATGTAAATGATCAGAAGAACGGTTCCTACTACTAAACTTTACTAACAAAACCTTGATTCTGTTTCTTCGATATATAATGATGTTGTATTCTTAAATAATAATTCCTAACTGCTTGTCTGTAGTCACAGGTTGGGTTTGTTTACATTAGCAACACAAATATGACATAAATTATCTTTACTGGCCAAATGTTTTTTGATGTGGATATTTTATTTACAGTCCATGGTAATCCAGCAAATTTCATAGGAGACAGAGCTTCCTCTAATAAACTGAAAATGTCATAAGGAGAATAGGAAATCATTGTGGTTTGCAGAATAGAAGGAGTTTTCTTGGACACGATACCCATATTCAAAGGAACAAAAAAAAAAAAAAGATGATCTTATTTTGTAGTCCCAGTTTCAGTTTGATTCTAATGGTAAAAACAATCTTTGGACTGAGGCAGCCGGGGGGTTGTCTTACGCTTGTAATGACACATTTAGAAACATGACTGGATTAGTTACAGATGTGTGGACTGATCAATCCAAAAGTGTTAAACGTTAAAACTGCTACGTCAAGAGCTTAAAAACTTCACATTTAACAGTACAACTCTGACCCGTTTTGTGTGTGGACCTGCGTCAGTGGCAGAGTTAGAAGTGGTGGGTGAGATGAGCATCGAAGAATCAAGGGTGAGAGACAGGACCTGCCTTGCCTTTAATAAACTATCAATGTAAACTAAGGTCAGACAAACGTTAAATCAAGACAGATTTAGATGATGTAGAGCCAACATTTTTGCCAACGAGAATAAATCCTGCATAAGCTGTATGTTTTCCAAGCACGTCCCTTGGAATGTCTACACGTCTGTTTATTATTGAGCTTCTTTGTCTAATAGGATATATATGAGAAGCATGCGTCTTTTCCTAGAAACAATTAAACTTTCGACAGCTGTTTAATCAATAACAGATACCTTTATTTTTAAGAATCTAAAACATCGGACAAAATTCCCCAAATCAGTTCATCAGTCAAGTCAACCACATCATGCTCGGATTAGATTGTGATTTTATGTTGAGAAAACCTTGATGAAAAAAAAAATGCAATGGAGTTATTGACTAATTGGAAGCCACAACCATTAAGATCCCTCAAATCATAAAATACACCTTGTGTGAGGCACACTATAGTAAATTATGTGTCGGGCACACACTCTTTGTAATGAACATACAGCATCCTAATTTGCACAAAGATTTAAAATAGCTGATCAATAACCTCTAAAATTGAAACTTTCTAAAATGATTAAAATGACATTTGGTGTACTTAACCTTACTTGGTATCTCAAAACACAGTCAAAATGTCTTGCAGATGTATTGTGCTTGGTAACAGTACCATATTTGAACACAACACTGAGTATTGGCTAGAACATACTGTGAAATACACAAAGAACCATCCCGTGGAATTGTTTTTGGAGTTGGTTCAAGTTATTAGAATTTTTATTTGACACTGAAAATCACTAGAAAGGTTTAAGGGATGGTTTCTTTTTGCTCCAGTGAATTAAATCTGCATCCTAAAAAATGAAAGGTAGATATGACAAAGCTCTTGGTGCACTTTGGTACTTTTATTTTCCTTCTTAGACCGAGAAAAACAGGAAATTGTTTTGATTCATGTTTTGTTTTAGTTTTTTGCTTTTTTTTCTGGCAATGAAAATAAGAGTAGTACGAAAATAAGGTGTCAGTATCTGTGATCTTGGTTTTGTGCATCTAAAGTTAGGTTTAAAACCTGGTTACAGTATGACTAAATCTATTGTGTGTTAAATCTCTAAAAGTAACAACCGTTTTGAATCTTTCTACCCCATATAAGCACAGTTTTTTTTTTTTTTTTACCAACATAAACTAAAACCTAATTTTACTAACTTCAATTGAATTATTCTGAGCTAAAATCCCATTTTTAAAACATAGTAGGACAAGAACTTGTCAATAAATGATTAGAATGAGAAAACATGTTACATTTTAAAAACTGAAACATTTAATCACCCCAATTTTCAAAAAAAGTAGAATAACTATAGATTGTTTATCATTAATGACACACAGTGGTACATGTCTGAGGCAGTTTGCCAGTTAATGCTCTTGTGATTAACTGCATCATTGCTGTGGAACGAAGTCTGGTGACAGAGCTTTTATGGACCACAGTACAGTGGTATAAAGTTTCAGTGCATTTGCCCTTGGGCAGATAAAATGATAGGCTAGCATACCCCCATGCACAACCAGTTATTAATACATGATATAATGCATGCTATTTGTAGAAAAAAAATGAGAGAGTTCTCTGTAACAACTTTTTGAAAAGGGGGCCAGAGGCTGTTTTTGATATTGGTGACATAGCCCATGCCCGGGGCGACACCTTAGCAAGAGTGGCATCAAGGTCCAAATAAAAGAGTAATCTCTCTGTACAGTGCTGTGTGAAGGTTTACACACATTACAGGTTCCTTTAGTTGTTATCACACTTAATGCTTGAGGTCATCCAACGAATGCTCAAGGAACACGCTTAAGTAAAAACAAAAATCTGTTTTCAAATGATTGCACTTATTTGGGAAAAATCTATACTTGGCCTTAGTGAAAAAGAAAATTCTCAATGAACCTAAAGACCTGTTGTTCCACCATTGGTTGCCAAAAGTAACATCAAGCATTTGAGAAAGCTGCCAGTACGGGTTTAATTAACATTACAATCGAACCCCTTATTTGAGTGTTATGAGGTGGACTTTCTTACAAGCATTTGATCATTGTCCGAATGCAGTTGAGCTTAAGACCATAAACTCATCGTTAGACATTCTAATTTTTACAGGAAGTCTTTCAGATCCTTAAGCATCAAAGCCATCTCCACACCTACTTATCTCCACCAAGACCGTTATGTTTGGCCAATAATTTAACACAAAACATAACGGAACATGCACCTTCCAAAGACTCCTCTTTTCTCTCCTCAGTCCACAAGATTGTTTTTTTCTCAAAGGTCTTCAGATGTTTTATGGGTATATTTGGGCATCAATTTTGTTTTCTACCCAAGTTATAGATGCCTATTGGTTCTTTTTTTCCCTTCTGAGACTTGCTCTCGGTTGTTCTGAGACGTCACTGTGGTTCAATGTTTCTAAGTCTCTTTATATCTATTTATAATATGTTGTTTTTTAAAAGCCTACTTCATTTTGTCAGGCATTTTCAGTTTACACACCCCTAGCACTAATCAGTTCAAGATTTGACCAGCTAAAAACACGATTAAACACAACTGCCTAACCAAGGAGGGGAGTTTTACTTTCTCACAGTTGAAGGGTGAATTGCAAATAAACGTAATCTTTTTTTAACAACTGCTTTTTGTATCAACTCAGTGCATCTTTGTGTTTGATAATCAAAATATTTAAGTGTAATAAAAAGCAAAACACAGAGGAAATCTGTAAATGTATAGCAATGTACCCCAGTAACTTTAATTTTTTTTATCTGAAATCAGATTATAGTATAGGGAGAATATGATCTGGTATACATAATCTCTCTCTCTCTCTCTCTCTCTCTCTCTCTCTATCTCTCTCTCTTCGTGTGGGATTTACAGCAAGGATTTCGCCTCGCCCGGATCGACGTCACACCAAGGTGGAAGAAGACGAGCTCATTTTTCCAGCCTCTGTTCATCCAAAGAAAACAAGCTGACAGGCAGAGTGGTAGGAGAGTCGCCTCTACCTGCAGCCGGTGGGCGCCGCCAATTACTCACCAAGCTTTCCATCCGCGCGTCAGAGCGCGCAGAGAGAGCGCAGAGAGCGCAGAGCGCGCAGAGAGAGCGCAGAGCATCTGGTAGTGCAGAGACACTTTCTTACCTTCAGTTGCAGCTCTTTCCTTCTTCTGCCCGAAAAAAGAAATCCCCCAAAAAACAATGTAACTGTGACAGAACCCATGAAAACCCCGCGGGTTGCGGCAGCTCAGTGCAGAAGAAACTATCTCAGGATATTTTCCTGGCGTGGTTGAGTCTTCTCCAACTTTAGACCCTGTGAACATCCATGTAGCCGCACCGCGACCAAAGCCAACACAGCGATAATGAAGAGGTTAACCACACCTTTGAAAGCGGACATCGCCTTTTTGGCCACTTGACCGTCTTCCTGCGCATTAAGATGCGCCCGGCTGGAGCGGAGCTGGACTTTTGCGCACTCCTGGAGGGACGCTTCCCAGAGAGTGTCGGCTGATCTGCACCGCCAGACCAAAACAGTTTGATGATTTTTGGGACACAGTCCCAGTCGTTGTTGGCTGAGGTCGTTATTTTAGAGTTTGCTGAAGGTGGGGGGTGGTGGGGGGATCTCCTGGTGGACTTGCAGCGATCAACATGACGGTTCGTCTCTCACGGATCCAGCTTGCCCTGTTCTTTATCTTGCTCTGTCCAGTCAACATCATCGGACTCTGGTGGTAAGTTACAACACGTGGGTTCCCTCTCTCTGCTTCATGTCACATTCATATATAGATTTATATGTATTGAAATGTGAAATAAATGTCAACTTTTTGTTGAAATTGAACAGATCTGGATTTTATTGGCCGATCCCTACCGAAATCTGGTTCTTATATAGGATTTTATCTGATAATTGTTTTTAGGAATTATACCATGTGGAAGAGTGATATAAACCTACTGCCAAGTTTATAAGAGGTTAGCCCTTTTTTGCAGATGAAAACATTTGCTCGTGATTTTTAGTTGTTTAACTCAAAAAAAAGTGAATCGACTACTTTATCTTGGTAAACGCATTCGCTTATTTTATCTTGGTGGCAGTTTT
>JAVLVB010000386.1:159036-201067 GCA_032876305.1 Orestias chungarensis
TTTGTTTGTTTATATATATATATATATATATATATATATATATATATATATATATATATATATATATATATATATATATATATATATATATATATATATATATATATATATATATATATATAAATATATATATATATATATATATAGCCTGATAAGTGATAGTTTAAACTTTGTTGGCAAAAGTAAAAAAGGGCTTTGTGCAAGGATAACGTAGAGATGCATCTGTCAGGCTTTTTGTGGCCAATGTCTTTCAAGTCTGTGGGTGGAAGATTATTTGGTAAAAGGAGTCATTTGCATATTATCCACATTTATTCATGAGAGTGCGTGCTAATCACCTAACTCCAATTTGCCAGTATATTGGCGACTCGGGCAGTGTAGGGTTTAAAATGAACAAAGCAAGGAGGTAAAAAGCTGTGTGTTGCCAGCAGTGAGAGAGGGCTGTGAGGTCGGTTAAGGTGTTGTTGATGATGTGTGTCTCTGTGACAGGAGTTCAGGTTAAGGAATGTCAGGTGGCCCTCTAGGCGCAGTGGATATGTCATCATAAAACAATCCATACAGGCTCATCTCAGCAGGATGGGTGACAGTCAAACACACAGACAGACATAGAAGCCCACCAGATCTACTGATAACACCTTTTCTAATAATGCAAGTTGTATGTGGGGTCCTTTTGAAAAATAGACGGCATATATTGCCATGCATGGGTGCAAAAGCTATATATTGCACACATGCATGAACCTCTGTAGTGTTTGATAGTGAAGCTTTTGTGGTTTTGTTCTGTTGAATCCTCCCACTGTTCATTCATAGCACAGTCAAGGTCAGTGTGGGATGTAGTGTCAAGGGGGCTCTGTAAGTGCATTTGCTTGCTGACTGACGGAAGGCTCTGCTTAACTTTGCCATTTTGTTTCTCTTGCTTAAGACGAGACAGTGAGTGAAGGCTAAACAAAAATAAACAGGGGTTCTAGATCAAATATGTCATTGAACAAAACATTAAGACTTCGCTCCAAAGCACACAGTTTGCATGTTTGGAGACTAGAACAACTCTAATTCCATTATTTACCCACAAGAATGCAGCATAATTCACAAACCTCTTTATTGACACGGAGGCATTTCAATTGATTAAGAGGGAGCAGTGCAGTATCTTATTAAGCAACAATTCTTATTTTTTGTTTTAATTGAGCATTTGGTACTAAAAAGAAATTTTGTTGGGTTCTTATTAGTCATTGCACTGTTAGGATCCAGGAATTAAAAGTATATTGGTTTGCAGTGAAAACTTCTTGCTTGAGATTTGGAAAACATTAGACTTTAGACAAGTATAATAGCTGACAAGTTCTGCCCCCCGGCAATGCTAAAAAAACGCAGGAGACAAAAACAGCCTCTCCTTCAAAACTGCAGAAAACATTACTCTAGAAATCATACTGTTGTGGGTAAAAACACAAATGTTTGAAGTCTTATCTGCAAAATCATAGGCTTTACTGAAAATCTTTTGTTCCTACAGTAGAACTGACCGCAGCCTTTTAGGTGGATGAATATATTAAAACAACAACAAAAATGACCTGTAGTTTTTAGCTTTACAAGGAATTACAAGCATTTAAATAAAATAAGCGTCCCATGAGTACTGAGTAAAAACAAAACTGGATTATGTTATTTACACAGCAAAAGAAAAGTATTGCTAAATTGCCTCTATGTGAAATTGAGTTGTTTGTAACTTGTTTTTATGTATGGAGGGGAACAGTAACATAGATTTAAAGTCCTTTTATTTATCAGTGTTTTTTACGAGTTTTGACTTTTTCACAACAATCTTTTACATTTTTAATAAGCAAACAAGAAATGCAGAGATGTTCTCGCTGTTCTCTTAGCCAGCTCAAAGGCTGAATGCAGCAACAGGGCAGTGCTCTGTTACTCTGTGTGCCACACAGCTGGATTAATCTACAACACTTTGTATTGAATAACATTAAATTGTGATACAATAGAATTGTGATGAACAATATTGTCAAGTTTAAAAGTTTAATACTATACTACATTAACTACATTTCACTACAGTTAAAACTCTGTTACGAATGTAATTGACTTATAAAAATCATAAAAAGGCGCAAAAACGAAATAAAGCAAGCAACACAAGCCCCTCCTAGTCATGTGATTAAGACTATCTATATTTTAATGAATCGTTTCCTGAATTTTTATTGCACTGTATAATCCTATTGCCAAACTATTTAAATAATGTTAAAAGTAGAAAGTCAGGAAACTTAGATCTCGATGGCCTATGTTTCCTGAAGCCATCTTTCACAAATATAAATGACGTGATTCTTTCAGAAACCATCACACACGTTTGTTTAAGAAATCAGAAGCGATTCAATGACTCATTTACTGTAAAATAATCTCTTGTCAGTACAAGTGTTTTAGACGGCACAGTCCATTGCCAATGGAAGACTCTCTTCTGTTTGCCTCGGGAAAACAAGTTCCATTTTCAAGAAGTATAAAAACGTTCTGGTGATAAAAAGTTTGTCGATCTAACGTTGTTCCATTTTGCTGATATGCAAAAGTTATTCTTGAAACTGTCTTTGTGTTTAGCAAACTATGTAAGAATAAATCTGTTTACATGTTATATGTGTTACAACATTTGAACAAATCAGAGTCCATATATCCATCCATCCAATTTTGGTTTCCTCTTTGAAGGAACACCAAGGAGTCTTGTCATGGTTGTAGGTACACATTGGGGTATAGACTGGTCAATCAAGGGCTTCAATTTTTGTTCAGCTAGTTCTTTCTAACCTGCTGTCTTGGAGGCAAGTCATCAGTCTGTAAATCCATTTATTATTAACCCATCCTACCATCACTCTTTAATAAAAAAAACAAGATACTCCATGTCTTCTGCTAATCACATAACTAAAATCTTTCATTCTGACATTGTCTGGTTGAGAAACACTGCATAAGACTTAGGGGAGTTGATTCAGATCCTAGCTCCTTCACTCTCTACCGTGAAACTACTTCACCATGAAGGTTGTGGCTCGAAGAAACCAAAAGAAACTATTCATCTTCCAAAAGCCAAGATGAGGCCTGTAGGTTCCCTAACCAGAAACTCCCCTTTACGTGACTCAGCATTCATTGGAACAAGCTCAACTTTGGGAAGAGAGTTAAGATACAACTATTGTTTGTACATACAAAGACTAGATGGCCCTTAACCCCATTCTGCCACAGATGCTCTCACTAAATACCTTAAGGGACACAGTCATAAACTGTTTTAGGATTCCCAAAACAAATGTGAAACAGACAACAGAACTGCAATTCATTTAAGGTTTTTGAGTCATAGATTTCATTCAGAGTATTTTTTGAAAAAACTGACAAAAAAGACATCTAATAAGCAGAACGTCTGTCAAAAGCTATTCAACTTCTTAAGAGTTTATTTCAGTCTTCAATTGGGTATGCATTCTAGAGATTTATTTGAAATAAACCAGAAGTAGATTAAGGGAATCAACACTCTGGAATCAGCTACTTTTCTTTTATCCTCACTGACATAAATTGTCATCTTCTTTCACTCACCCTCTTGTTCGTTGGCTCCCTCCCTCGCTCACTCACTCACACATACAGATGCACACAGACCGACAGATGCGCACACACAGTGACCGACTGTGATGCGGTTGGGGTTAAACCACACCTGTGGGTCGCTCTCCAGTCTGCCAGGACAATGATTGGCTCTGTTGAAAGAAGCTGGACATACCATCCTACATCGCTCTTTCTCTGTCTCATGCTCATTCCCCTTGAATGTCTCTATCTCTGTATGTCTTCTGAAGGAAAATGCCTATCACATAGATGGGCTGTCGCTGAGGGAAAATGGAGAACTGCAATGAGAGACACCGAGTGAGAGGTATGAAATGTGTGGAGATAGCTTTCCTTTCAGTGCCTCTCCTGATTAAAGCACTCTAATCATTTGGCCTGAGAGCAGAGCACACATCTCAGAGGAGTGAGGAATGTCTTTGCTCTCCTATACTGTTTTTGACTTCAGTGCTTAACAGGGCCAACTGTGTTATTTGCGTATGTCTGTCATGGGTCGCATTGGTGGTCAGATTGCCAGGTGAATGCCACAACGATACAGGTGCAAAATTGCGTGTTAGTTTGTTCAAAGTATTTATAATTGTCATTTCCATCCATAAAATATTGTTTTTTCTGAATGAAAATCTTTTAATGGAAGTTTCTGACTGTTGATCAACAACTGCCTTTGAGTGACATGACAGACGGTGTCAACAGAGCAACTTTAAACCCTTACGGGTAAAGCATCTGCAGTGTGTGATGAAAAATTAGACTTGTACAACAAGTGCAATCCTTGTTAGTGTAAGGTAGACTGTTCTGATGATTTGTTAGGTGAAATGTGCTCGCACAGATTTTAGTACATCAGAGAAGAACCAAATCTATCTGAATACTGTAAAGAGTTAAATGTTTTGAATTACAGTTGCCAGAAACTGTTTCCGGTCTGGATTAACCAACATATAAGTCTTTAATTTAAAGACCTAATTTTGTGCAGCCACTTATTTATTTGTGTCTTTGTTGAACGTTGTATAATGACTGAGTTTGGCATTCCATATGTGACTTTATTTTCCTGCAACTTTTAGCTGCATTTTTGCTGCTCTGTTCTCACTTTCTTTTTCACTTTTTCTCTTTCACTCTTCTTTTTATACATTCCAGTTATGTAAATGAATATAATATTCATAAGGTACAAGGGTAAACAAAAAAAGAAAAAGTAAAAAAAAAAGGTATGCCCTTTATACTTTGTCCTCTCCGTTATTTTATGTGTGTGTTTCAGTTTACATGTCCAAACAGTAGATCTCAGTTAATGTGATAGTATATACTCATTCAGTCATGTAGTTATGGGAGCGTGCTACCACATACAAACTCATTAAGACGCAGATTCAAACTGTACAGTCAGAACCCTCATGCTCACATGAAGAGGACTTCATTGTAGCAGATCTTATCTTTTCCACTTCAGTGCTTCTCTGAAAAGCTAAATGTGTAATCAGGGCTGGTGAGATGAGTAGAGATAAAGATTAAATGACGATGTGGGTTTGGCACTGGATACAGCCACGAACTGACGGTAAATTGTGTGTGTGTGTTCTTGTTTGGTGGCATGGGTCTGCATTTGTTGATCATGCTTTACGGATTTTCTTGCCATCACTTGTAATTGGAAGTATAGGTTTAAGTTTGGATTCTGTGGTTTTTCTCTTGAAACTTAAATTATGTAATTTGGTGTCGTGGTTTACCTTTCACTTGCCTGTTTATTTTAGTTAACAAAGGAGGACATAGGAGAAGTAACTCTGCAGCACCTTTATTTGTTTTGTCAAAACTTTGTTTATTGAATATTTTAGTACCTCAGAACCTCTTCGCCTATTCTTTCTGTCCAGCTTAGGCCTGCAGGCTTTAGCAATGTATCCTAGCTGTCTTGTTTTTACATGCTTGGTGCATCAGAGGCTTTGTTTATTCTGCTTTAATGATGGTGGTAGATGTATTAAGTTTGCATGTTTGGAAACAGGATCTGAATTTCAAGCACAGTTCTGCAATCCCGAAAATGTGCCAGTAGATAGTCAGGCTCCATTAACAGGTTACAAAGGTTATCTGTTAGCTTGTCCTCTTGCTGCTCCAGCACAGCCGCGATCTAAGACAATTTACATGATCCTTAGTCCCAAACTATTATCCAATTCGGCTTCATGTTTGGCCATTTATAATCAATAAATTCTAGTCTTATAGTAGCACCAATACTTTGTGAAGTGTCGTGGGCCAAAGCACCAAGACCTTTCGCATTCTTATGTACAGACTATAAAACAACTGTATACCTGTTTACCCAGTTTGGGTTAAGTGCCTTGTCACAAGGAATATCAACATATGACAGGTGGAAGATGGAATTGAACACACAACTCCCATATTGCTCCCATTGATTGTTTTGTACGAAACAATCATACTTTTGCTTTTTTTTCATCTGCCATTGTTATACAATGTACAGCTGCAAATATTAACCAATATTTTTATAATCTCTTTATAGAGAAGTCTGTGGAAATGTAATAATGCGATTAAATAATCCTGCATAATTTTTCTTGTTTTTTGTTTTTTTTGTTCGTTGATCGTAATCTCTTAAACAGAGTTTTGAGGAAAGAACAATTAAAATATCAAATCATACTCTTAAAACAATTTCATAACATTCCCAATTAATGAAACACTTAAGAGGTATGAAGTGAAATTTAATGGTTAAGTACATGGGTGTACCATAGTTTACCCTACAGCACAAAACTCAGTGGGTTGGGATCAAATGGAAACTAAAAACACTTGAGTTCAACTCAGTTCAGAATGTTTTCCAATGATGAGGTTAAGAAGTCTGTAACTTTCAACCATGATCACTCAATAAACACATAGATGTATTGCCAGCCTCTTTCTAAGCAGAAGGAGGATAGATCCTTAGCATGAAGTTTGCTTTCGTAGATATATTGTTTAAGAAATCGAGCAATGAATCAGAAATGCTTGACGTTTCCGGCATCCCTGACAACTGAATAAGGAGGTAGCACCTTCCATTTCAGGATCAGACACATCACAGTTTGCCCATAGGCCCAAGGTGATGTTACATGTGCCTGTTAATTGGAAAAATGATAGTGTTGTGTCCCCCATACAGTTGCTGTAGGCTTCATTTATTTTGCTGCTTTTTTATGAGTATTTGAAGTGTACTCCTCTGTCAACCATGTTACAAAACGCATCCCCTTTCATGTCGGTTTACAGCCTTGCTGTCTGTAATCCCTCAGTAGTTTTGAGCTCATCGTTGCCCCTTGTTAAGCTCAAGTGTTTGACTGAAAATATCCATACGCCAAATTTGATGTGTATCTTTTGGCAGCACATAGTTGGGTTGTTAAAGCAGAACAAATGTTTATCTCATGTGAAATTGCCTTTGTCTTGGGGTGCTGGTGGCGTAGGGGATAGCGCGACCCACATAGGGCCTTGAGTCCTTGACGCGGCTGTCGCAGGTTTGATTCCCAGAGCTTTTGACATTTGCTGCATGTCTTCCCCCCTCTCCTTCCCCCTTTCCTGTCAACTTACTTACAAAAAAGGGACACTAGAGCCCACAAAAGCCCCCCTGGAGGGGTGAAAAAAAATAAATTATAAAATAAGAAATTGCCTTTGTCTTGCTCCTCTCTATACTGCACCATTATGTTATAATGCACTATTATCCTTTTTAGCGTGCTTTGCAATGGTGAAACCTTGTTTTCTACAACCAATTCTTATACTGGAGAACTGCAAAAGATTGATTTTTAGTTTTGATGAGAATATATTTTGTCAGGGAAACCTTGGATGCAGTCCATAATTGTTACGAACTGTTTTGTAATAAGTTCACAAAATACTCACATGTTGAAATAAGACACAAGCTTATCCATTTAAGGTGATCACACCATTTTATTTATTTGTTTGTTGATTTATTAATTGTGGCAGAATTTGGGTATAGTACACCAAAACCTCACTTTTTACAAAATTGGCAACTTATGCTGAAGTAGAAGTCAGATTTGAGTCAGATACAAACAAATACAAAAAATGCAAAAACCATATGGAAACAGAGCTAGACAAGTCCATGCTAAACAGATATTCTTTAAAACAGTGGGAATGATTTGGGAATTTTGAAACCTTTCTTTATATTCTTAAAATAGATGTTTGAAGTTTAAATTAACACTGCTCTATTAAAAATAAGTTTTTATCTTGATAATTCGGTGTAAAAAAAAAAAGCTTTTTTAAATGCTTTTATACAATATCACTTTTTTTTCCACTCATGATAAATATTGCAGTATCACAGTTTAGAGCTGAAACAAAAACAAAAGTGGGAAAAAGAGAGATTCGCTTAGTGGTTCAGCTCATTCATCACCCAGATGGTTGAATAAGTGGTTGCAATGTAGCAGACAAGAGTTTAGTTTTTATAGCCATCTCTTTTTTTTCATTTGAGGTTGACTGAACCTTGACCCAGATGGAGGAATGCAATTTTTTTTAATAGGTGTGTGCATGCAATGTTGTTTGAGCTGTGTGTTTTTGTGTTGCCCTGTGATGAACAGGTGACCAAGTCTTTAAGTTTTCTTTCTGTCATGTCATTGATAAATCAAGTTTTTTTTCTTTTCATTATCATGTAAAAGTTATGTTGATATTATTATGGATGATGTGAATCAACAAAATGTGTAATGTACTTATTTGAATGGACCGGGGGATAATTTCTACAGTAAGCTCTTATCTTCTCAGCTTTATCGGCTTAAAGGCTGAACAAATTGCTAAAATATCTCCATTTATTGACACAGGTTACACCAGGTGGTGTCTGTCAGTAGCAACTTGCTCTCAGTATCCTCTCTCTTCTTATGTAAGAAGTGCATTGTGTTTTATACATCATGACAGCATTTTTTTATTTTTTTGTTTCTAGGCTGTTTGTTTTTCTCTGACCATCTCCCCTTTTCATTCTGATGGATAAGACAAGCATTTGTCATGACTATATTCATCTGCGGCATATTTGAGGGATTAGGGGGATAAGACCTTATACAGTACAGCTCTGGGACCACAGGACCTGGATAACTTTAATGAAACCAGAGATATTGCAAGTGCCATGGTTTAATCTCTTTGTGACCCCAACTGGAGCTGGCAAATTATTAATTGGGTATCTTTTTCCTAATCTGTTTCTGCATTCAAAATCTCATTTCCCTTTCGAATTTTACAGATCATTATTGAAATGTTAAACCTGCAAATTCCATACTAAGCCTATAGTCAAGCCTAAAATCAAATTATTATTATTAAATTCTTTCATGTCATCCAAACAATTACAGCCCAACACAAAGTACTTTTTTTGCCTGGCAATGCAAGATGTACATTTTGAATAGAAAGAATATGATGCTCTGGATTATTGATGCATTGATACACTTACTGTCAGTGATTTGAGTAAATCTGATTCTACATCTTGTTTTATCTCAGATTTCTTTAGACACTCTGCTTTGAGTTTTTATCATCACATGGAACTGTTCATGCAAGACACTGTTTTGTCAAACCTAAGAAACTATTAACAACAGCGCATCCACCAGAAGAAAAGGGACAGTACATAGGAGAGGCTCAGATTGCTGCCAATCTTTAATGTTGTTTTTTGCAAGTAAGCGACACTGTATTTTACAGGTTCTTGAAAAACATTTCATGTTAAACCTCATGCACAAAATCAGTTCAAATAGAATCTCTGCCATGATATGCATACAGTAACTTAAAGCCTTCTTTGTGATTAAACTTCACTATTATAGTTCCTTGTTTGGTAAGCAATTAGCAAAGGATTGTTATTTACACTGTCTTCAAAGTGTACTTTCTATTTAAACTTTTCAAAACTTGTAACATTACACCTAAAATCTCTATTGTATTGCATTTGGGATTTATTATTTGGCAAATAAAGTGGGCTGTTTACGCACCAGTGCGCAGTACCACCACCCTTAAATTCTAAACCTCAGCGTACTGGGACTTTTTTTTCTAGCATACGGTGTGTACATAAACTAAATTTCAGCTGTTAGTATGCTGTTCTGAATTTATTGAAAAAAGAAAATCAACAATACCCTGCAGAACTGCACCATCTGTTCAGAAAATATAAGTCTTGCTAAAGTGCCATGGGTTTATTGAGGCCAAGTCTAATACTAAAAATAAATATATTTTACAGATGGAAACCATAACAGTTAGAAGCATATACATATCTTATGTCTAAAATGAGCTTACCATTTATATTGTTTTTAATGATTTATTATATATCTGTCTTTTTTTTCTTCATTTTTCATGTCTACATTAACACCATAAGATATAGATCGATAAACAGTTCTATGTAAAATATTACCCATGTTTCTGTTTTGCAGTTGTTGTTTTTTTTAATTTAAAGCACTAAGAGTAACCACTTGTTTTTAGAAGTTACCTATCAGTAAGCAAGAGTTGGCTTGTACAGTGGTTTTTAAAGTAGTCTGAAGCTTGTAAGAGAATGCATCATAAGTGCTTAACAGCATACTAGGCTAAAGTTAGGGGTAAATGGAGGCCATTTATCTTTGGTAAGGTATATTCACAGGGACAGGGAAGCATGTCAAAGCTGATGGTTACTGGAGGAAAAGATGGGACAATCCTGAAAGAAAACCTGTTGGAGACGACTGAAGGCTCAACATGACTATTTGAAGCTATAGTCATATGTTTGAATAATCTAATCAAAGTCTAGCTTTAAATCGGGTTGACAATCTGTGGTAAGACATGAAAACAGATGATCTGACACGTTCTAAATCCAAACTGTGTGAGCCTGACCTGTTTTGCAAAGAGCTTACAGTATAAGCTGGTGTAGTCTTATCTCAAATTCATTGGACAACTTTGGGGTGAATACATGGGGTGGACTCTGCATTTTTCCTATTTTCATTTGTTCAAATATCAATTATTTTCTGTCCTCCTAACAATTCCACCCTAGTGGGTGTTGATATTGAAAATAATATCCCAAAGTAAATTAAACTTAGAGCCTAGTATCTGGAACTGAAACAGATTTCTGTAGTATGAAGTATGTTTTTGTGGTAGTTTCACTGACTTCAACTGTGATATTTCCTAGATCTGAACACTGCATACTTCTGCCTAAAATGCTTGCTCTTCTTCTTAGACACAATGTCTACTTCTTGGAGCCAACAATACTGGACTTGCACACTATACCTTTTAAGGTGGAACATGTTGATGTCTTTCTCCAAACAAGGGCACAAAAAGCTTAAGCATTTACACGAATTCTATTTGATCATCCAATCCAGTCACCCTATTTTTGGTCTTTTTTTCCAGTGGTGTACTCTTCCACCTGAGTTAACCACAGCAATCCACTTCTTCAACTTTCATCATGCCCATTATGAAACTTCTAAGGAAGTTCAATGCGTGTGGTATGCGCACCCAGTCTTCAGTGAAAATGTGGCAAAAACCCTTGTGCTTCTGCATACAGGGATATTTTATGGCCCCAGGCAACATCTGTCTCTAGTCTGTCCCACGTTGGTCAAAAGAAAAGCTAAAACCGAGCATGCATGAAGTGTTAATTGAACATGCAAATCCAAATATGCCACTTTTACTTTAAATAATATAAAAAACTTACACTTTGACTTACTATATTATCCTCTTTGTATGTGCGGCAATATCATTTAATGCTTACCACTTTCAGTTTTTCAACAGGGGAACTCAGAGACACATACAATAAACAACCATACACTTTGTCAAACCAACCATACATTTTGATGCTAAACTAAAAATCTATGAAATTTATAACTATTGACAACTGGTAGATTCAACATGATTTTTATTTTCTGTTTGTTTCATTGTTTTAGATTTCATGCCATGTGTCCGGACAAGGCTCCTAGAGCCTTTTCAAGAGAAACTGGCCTCAGCATCACAGGCCCTTCACCTATACTATGCATTACTACATTACTCTCCTAAGATTTCCAGTTATGTTTTAAACTCAAGAAATTGTTCAAATGGATGAATGATTTTCCCTCACTTATAAACCAGAAGGGAAGTATTAAAATCTGTTATATTTTTGGTTTGTGATCTTATTATAGTATGGTAACAGGGTATTTGGTTATGTTTCGCTTTCTATACTGCAGATATCTTATAGCATTTATTGAGGGTCATGTCAGTGTCTGTGAATTACCACTTTGAAAGAAACGTACTGTATGTTTGAATAGAATGAACTGCTTTATCTTTGGTGACATGACTGATTATGTTTCTTATCTTAATCCCTAAAATAACACGAGAATACATTCTTGCTCTGATAAAAGTTAAAATATCGTTCATGTTTGACTGTGCACATATTTACCACCTCTGCATATTCAAAGGGTTAAGCGGCATTGTTAGTGTTTTTTGGGCAAAAACCCACCAAAAACAATCAGCACACTGTTTAGGACATCATTTTTGCAAACCCTAAACGGGGAAGAAAGTGGTACCTTGGTTGTTTGGACTCTTCCGAGTCCCCCCACATGCTTCACCCAGTCTTTTTTAAGTGCATCACATAGTTTTAACTGAAGGTAGCCATCACGGTGAGTTCAGCATTTAACTTTAATGTATCACATGATGTGTCATGAGCCGTGAAAGACGTTTTGATGTGAGATGAAGTGTGAAAGGAAATTAGAGTGGGAAATCATATGTTACTCCATTTTTATAGCAGAGCTGTTAAGGAAACAAAAATAGAAAAAAGCCATCAAGAACATTCAACAAGTACAGCTAGATACTACCACTTATATAAAAACAAATGGTCTGGTGTTCTGTTGATGTTCTGCAGTCAGCTTCTTATCAATGCTTATAGTAAATAAACACAAGCTTAAAAACAAACAAGACAAAACGGGTGCATTATACAGATAATGCACTTGACATTTATATTACCTCTCACACAGACACTCACAGTCACAAACACACACACAGCCTGACAACATTTGTTGGGTAATAAGCGGTTTTAGAGGGAATGTGTGTTGCTAAACATTGTAGCTCTACCTGCTAATTAACACCCACTGACAGTCTGTGTGAGTTGCTTGCCTATACGACGATGACACTATTGCACTGTTTCCATAGAAATGTCGTAAACACACTAAGAAACCTAGAAGGATCAGTGGGTGTTCCTGAAGTGTGCATATACACATGTCTGTGTAGATAATATGCTGATAAGTTTCACTCTAAAATCCATGATTTAGACTACAGGAATGAAAACGGCAGCTACTATTATTGTTTTGAATCGTTTTCAATGGAGTGTTTTTACGGTCTTGCGAAAGTATTTACATTTGTTTTTTTATACAATATTATGCAATTCAAAGGTCTTTATTTGAATGACAGATTAGTAGAGCAAGTAGTGAATATTTATCAGGGGCAAAAGGAGGAAGAAAGGCTAAATTTGTTTTCGTTTTAATAAGAAGTATCTGTAATTGAACAAGCTACAGGGCTATTGGGATTACTGTATGTTTGTAATATCTTTTTGCATCTAATATTTTTTTTGCAAGATAGCTTAAGTTCACATAAATTGAAAGTATTTCAAGATAAATTTTTAAGCTATTTCTCAGAAACGCCAATTGATATAGGCCTGGGATTTGCGTTAGCCATTGTAACACATCAATATGATTTACTCCAAACCATTCTATTGTAGCTCTGGTTCTCCAATTAGAAGGATGAGCTTCCTCTTCACTCTGAAGTATAGCTTCTAACAGGTTTGTTTCCCCCAGGACTAATTTTGCTCCATCTGGCATTCTAAACTGCTTCCCTGTTCTTGTTGGAAAAGAAGCTTCACCATAGCATGACACTGCCAACACAATATTTTACTATGTGTTCAGGCTAATGTTTATTTGTATTTTTCCTGTAGTCAAAATATTTTAATTCTGTTTTCTAATTTATAATTAAGAGAGAGATTAAAACATCTTTTATCTTTTTTCAATATGTTTTATCACTCACTATTAAGATCCACATAGGTAAGTAGCATTACATAACTTGACATAAAAAAAAAACTTACGTAGTAAGAATACTCTAGCAAAGGAATGTATTTAATCTGTCTGTCTGAACACAAGACTAAAAAAAAACTCTTGTATGGAAGGTGTTTTCATTCTGTCATCCCCGGACGTGTCAGCTTGTCGTATTATTTGCTGGAAACTGTGTGCATGTGTATATCGGCCTTGTACGCACGTCTCGCCAAACATGAGACCGGCTGGGGAGAGGCCTGGCGAGAGTGTTTGCTCTGCCTCTTAAAACAAACTCTCAAGGCAGATGAATGATATCAGGAGGTGTGATTAACAAAGACAAGGCTGAGGAAAACTAGGAAAAGTTAAAATGTAGAGCTATTTATTTACCGTTACTTTCACTTTCCCTGCTTGCTTCCATTGATGATGCTTACGTAGATAAAAGAAATACAATTACGTGTGAGGTAGCTAAATATTATACTGCTAAAAAACCTGTTTAACATACACTAAGATTACAGGGCAGTCAGGATAGGTGGGTAATATATTAAGGATCTAAAATAAAGAGATAAAAGAAAAGTTTTAAAGATCGTTCTTATGCCAGAAATTATGCCCCAGATTCTCACAGTATTTTGAAGTATTTAATCCCAGCCTCTTTAGCCCTATTATGTGTTAGAATAAACTATTTATCTATACTATATACACTCATCGTTCATAGCTTTCTAGGAGGTCTGGAGTTGTATTTATACAATGATGAATCTATATATGTGTTAACATTTCAAACATTTACGCTACACGAAGTCAACTTTATTTATTTTTGATTCACAAGCTTTATTTCCTTATGTTTGATAAAGTATGCACACTTCCGATTGAAAAGGCCAAAGCTATTAAAGTTTTAAGGGCGTAGGGGTGGGGGTGACTTATTGGATACGTGCGGTTTAAGTAGTGGGTCTCTTATCTGTTGAAACAACTACAGACTAACAGTAGATGGAGTATAATTCATGTAGAGTATCATCTTGAGTATCATCTTGAAATCCACAATGTCTGACTTCTGGTTTATGAAAATTCACTTAAGCATTATTAAGATTGACTGTATATGGCCTTTCTGTTGAGACTATGTGACTTTCTAAGGACCACACACTTCTTCCAGCTGTAATCAAACAAGAAAAAAAAATCTGATTTCAAAGCTGAGATAAGCAGAGTTATTTTTTTCCCCACATTTTTATTCAAGAAATGCATTGTAACCACTGATGAGATGCGGTACAGGCTCCAAAAACCAAATTAGAAAACTTACTTAGCATTGGTTTGAGGCAGCTACTGATTGATTCCAATGAAGAAACGATGGAAACATTGTTGCCTATATTGCTCAAAGTTCCAAGTTTTTGTTTTTAACATGGTTGAAACTTTTGCAGGGCAGTGGGAAGTCCCTTGGTCATGGATCCCAACAGCATTTGCAGAAAGGCAAAGCGCCTGGCAGGGAAGCAGGCTGAGCTGTGCCAGACTCAACCAGAAATTGTCAGCGAGGTGGCCAAAGGAGCAAGGTTAGGTGTCAGAGAGTGCCAGTACCAGTTCAGGTACCGCCGGTGGAATTGCACAAGCCACAATAAATACTTTGGTAAAGTACTTCAGCAAGGTGAGTACTGAATGTTGAGTTTCTTTCTCTTTAACATTGTCTGATACCTACTATTAAGTGTTTGCAAAGAAGTAGGGTATTAAACTCTTCATGTATTTTTGATGGGTTAGATTTTAAGATGCTGTTGTTCGAGAGTATCTAAAATATTGGCACAAGTTAGAAGGTGAGGTCCTAAGCCACTGGGGTTGTAGGATAAGTTATAATAATAACAGAGGTTGATCTTGTCCTTGTAACACAAGAAAACTTTAAAGTAATCTTTAAATCACATTAAAAAAAAATAACATTAAAAATAAATTTTAAACTTAACAAAATTTGACTTATATAAAAGTCTATTTTCACAATTTAATTTATATTTTTCGTCAGTTTTTACTCACCTGTATCTTCAGATTTCAGCCGGCGTCCTTACATCCACTCGAGGTCAGGTCCCTGCCTGATAGTGGTCCAACAGACAAAAGCAGCTGTTGTATTTCAGACATATTCACACTTGACTGAATCTTCTCTTCATCAGATTGGGCAAACTTCAAATGATTACCTAAGATTGCCTTTTCCTAACATCTCCTTTAGAATCTCTTAACATCTTACTCCAGGTCTTTGAAGTTTGCAATATAACTGACAGTGGGTCACTGGTGGGTCCTTAGTAATTACTGTGTTGGTTTTTCTGTGGTGTGATTAGATTCTTCAAGAGCTGCTTCGTTCGTGCTTAACTTGTATTACAGATGACCCTGTGTTCAGTGTTGAGTGAAAAAACATCAATTTTTTAAATTAATTTAGATATCTCAAAATGTGCCAAACATGTCACAAACCCCATTTTGTTCTTATAATCTACCTTCTAAAAATGTCTCTTTTTTAAATTAACTTGACATGCTATATTAGACTGGTCAAACCATAACTGTCAGCTGTCAGTATGTCATGATATATCCCTTTGGCAATTATTTGATTCCTTACAAAATACCAACAAAAAGGAGAAGGAGAGGTTATATTTTGCTGCTTTAACTGAAAGTTTTGCTACCTACTTTGCATATTTCAACTCCATTGCTGGGGATTTCTGCAACACAAAGAATGCATGAGAGATAGATTCAAATATAGGCTGAGAAAGAGAATGAAGACAAGGAAGTAAAGGGGGCAAGAATCTACCAGTTGGAGACAATTATTCATAAATTCCTGCCTGTCTGCGAAGAAAGCCACAGTGCTGTTCTGTTTCGAAGCTTTTCTCCTCAATTGCTTGGATTCGCTCATGATGGTTGTTTATCATGGGCGAGTAAATGTCAAAATAAAAGCAATTTTGTATGTATTCTTTGTAAGTGGTTTACTTACTGTAACCTCGCTGACATCTTTGTGGAGGTTTTACTCTGATATGCTGGTATGAGATTTCTGCTGCTGCAAGTTGTGATTGAATGTGCCACACTTCTTGGATGTTAATCCATTTTTTGTTTGTAATATGTTAGCTGCATGCGTATCTATGCCATTTTAACCTATTCATTTTTTATAATGAAAATACTGAACTCTGACTTGCTTTGTCCTAAGACAAATCAACGGTTCATAAGAATTTAATTGGACCTTAAATACTTTTCCGACTTGAATCAAACACCCGGCGTATTGTGTAGCTTCATCCCAAATGTATATCATATGGGTTAGGAAATCAGGCAGTATAACTACGGTATAGTCAAAGCACAGGTCCAACAGGTGCTAAGACCAAAACTGACCTGTTTGTGTTGAAACACTTAATGAGATCTAAATAACATATATTTTTTCTCCTTCATTAACACCTGACCACAGACTGCAAAAGTAGGTGAACAAAGAATGTCAGGGAGCTGCGGCAACCAATAATAAAGTCTCTATTTCATTTTCAACTACATTATAAAGTAAAAAAAAAGCTAAAATACACGAGAAATGTCTTCATCATAGGACTTAGAATTAACTGTTATTTGGTAATAAATACAAACTTTGCATTAGTTGTTTCTGAGATATATAATGACCATTTCAAGGTTTCATGCGTCAAAGTAACTTCTGTGCTTTTTTTAACTTAACTAAATTCACAAGACTGAAAAAAAAAAGTCATACATTGCAAGTAGAGTGTTGAGATCCAAGAGATAGTGAAATGATAATTGTGCAACCGGCATGACTACCTGTGTGCATTTCGTTCCTTGTGATGTTTTTAATGATTCATCTGATAATAGATGGGTCACATTACCAGCTGTGGTGGGATTAAAAAGAGCCCATGCACACTAATATGCCAAGCTGCAAATGTTTACTTTTTTAACTGACATAAGAGCTGGCTATTCAAGTATATGGGTCTGAAATATATGAGATTTGGAGTTGAGTATGTATATGTAATAGGGGTTTTAGCGGATTTCACAAGGTTGTTTAGTGTAGCTTTACACCAGTTTTGCAAGAAGAACGAGTCAACAGGTAGAAACAAGACGTTATTTTGCATCTGAATCAAGAATTTATTTTTCTAGACATGAACCGTTTGCAAGTTGTGATGCAGATGAAGTTCCCTTTTTCCTTTTTCTTTGATCTGCAGATATGATAAACATCCTGCGGTAGACTTGACTTGCAATGTGAATGAGCCACCATAAAATGATGCTGGTAATCTCATCAGGGATGCGGTGGTTCTTTTTTGCAAGTCACGATAGATTGTGGGACTTTGTGCAAATCTGTTACAAAATAAATAAATACAAACAAAAAAAAAACTTTCTTGGGACGGTACAGTGCTTGCACAAATATAATCAAGCTAAGAATTTCACATCTGTAATCAGTAGATAGATAAGATAATTATCAGTGAGGTTAAACAACACTTGACTTAAATCTGCTTTGCTTAGTTGTTTTGCAATCTGTGAAAATAACCCTGTGATTCAAACTGTGGCCACTGTTGTAGACGTTAAGATTTTAACATTACCATAATGTGTCAGAAGTGATATCCTGTGCAAAATCAGATGTAAGTTCTCATGTAGAGCCCTATTTACAGTCTGAGAAGGGCAAGTCTGACAAGAGAGTAAGTTCAAAACCCATGTATTGAACGTGCAGAGCTACAATTATGTGGTCTACGAAACTTTACAAAAACTCTCATTGGACAAGACAGATATCGTACACCTACACACCTAAATCAGAAACATGGCTTTGCATTTTGTGTTTGGTATACTGCAAAGAGTAGAATAAATACTGGAAAAAGCATTCATATAAAACATTATCTTACTTTAAACTGGAATTATCTCATAGCGCTGTGTTTCACTCTATAGTGTGGTTATAAGCAAAGTTTATACAGAAGATAATCTTTATCTTCCAAAAGTTTTCATCTTATGTTTTTTGTTTTACAACTACAAATTTGAATGCAAGATTTTATGCGATAGACCAAAATAAGGCAACACATTATTGTGACATGAAAGGATTCATGATTATTGAACAAATACATTTTCTAAATCTGCCCTTTTTCCTGCAATAGCCCTAAAAAATTTAGTGCTACCAGTTACATTGTGCAAATTATCCTCGCTTTATTAGGCTATTATATATTTTTTTACTTACTTTTATCTGTAAGAAGGACCGAGGTGTTGTGAGCATGATATCATAAAAAAAAATTCAAAAAAAATTCTTCTCGGATATTTTTTTTTCCTTAAAATTTTATTCCCATTAAATTACAGTGATTACCTTTTTTTATCAGTTTATCGTGATGCCAGTGCACCAAAGGCACCAAGGAAGTCTGCTATTCCCTAACAGGGAATACTGAAAATATGTGATGACCTAAGCCCTCTTAATAGCTAGAATCTCCCCTGTCGCTCCTTGTAAACTACATGAGGGTTGCATTTCCAGGCCAATCTGTAGTCCATATGAGTAACTACATATCTGTAATCCAGCTGTACTCTGTCCCTTTAGATGAGCACAATATTCCGATTATTTATGTCTTTTTATCCAGCTCATGATTAAGATGACGTCATTGTTCGCAAAGCATAAATGCTTAGGACACAACAAACATGTTTTCTGTCCTTCTGCAGATTTTAAGACTCAGCCTTGTGCTTAAAATCTGCAATATTCTGAATGAAAAGAAAGAGCTAGATTATAGTCCTTAGGGGGCTTTCTTCTGTTTTCTGACCACCCTGCCAGACATGAAACTTTCCGAAACATAATACAATAAACAGAGACTTAGTTTAGACTGCAAAGTACAAATACTTAGACAAAAATGCCAGATCTTGCTATGTTTAGGTTTTAGGATGAATTCCATTTCTTCATTTTCTCTATGTGCCGGAGATCATCATTATCCTTGCTGCTGTTTTTACACTGTTTTGTGTTTAACGATCATGACATAACTGGCAGGTCTTTTGTTTTACACCTAATGTCCCTAATGTTGAAACGTGATTTGATAAATATGTGCTTAATGCTGTAGAAGAGCTGCTTGGAATTAGAAACAGACATAGGCAGGCCCAGACACTCACCATGGCAGAGAATTTGTTTGGAATTCATGTCTGCAAGGAAAATGTGAAACAGGGTGCCTCAAATCATCAGATTTTTGATAGCCTATTTTACGACACCTTCCTTACTCCTTCACTTCTCTCAAATCTTATTTTTCTTTCCACGCACTGTGTTTTTTGTATTTCTTTTTAAGTGAAATGATAAAAACCTAATGAAAACAAATCTGTAGAATATCAGTGAAATTGTGTAAAATCAAAATATATAATGTTAAATAAAATATATTATATATAATATTTTCACTTGAAGATTTAGTATTCAAAATGTCTCTACAGTGCGCCTCAAGGACATCTGGACTGACTGTTTTCCTGTGTGGACACTCCTTGGGTTACTATCAACATATTGTTCTAATAATGAGCTGTGTTCTGATGGTAAACCCACAGGGATGTTTGCGAGATGACATATCTTGATTTTGGTATCTTACAGCTCCTGATCTCAGCCCTGTTTTGTTGTTTAACAGCGAGAGTAGAGTGTTTAGTTTAATTGCAATAAGGACATAAAACGCCATACTAACATTTGTCACGCGCCAATATCATATACACTTAATAAAGTCACGACAGCACAATTACTGATTTACGGTTCACGTTCAGTTCCAAACAGGAATAAAAGGTAAGATAAAATTCCAGAAAAACAGAGGAGCAGCTGACCTGTTGTGAAAGGTTAAATGCCTTTCTTAGAATAGCTGTTTTCACAACGACGCGCGTGCACACAAACACAAATTTGCAGACACTGGAAACATCTTGGGGTGTCATGGTCTGCAGCTGTTATTGATATCAAGGCATGCAGGGGGGTGTGCACGTTTCATAACTCGAGCTCATTCGTTCTGCGTGTGTGTTTGTCCCTGTATTCTTATTCATAATGATTGACAATCTGGGAATCTAATTTTATCTGTCATTATCATAATAAGGAAAATATATAAGTAATGAATCGGTCTAACACTCTCCCGCTTCATCAGACCACAACCGAGAAGGGGGAGTGACAATTATCTTGTCTGAAAACTTTTCTCGTCATTGTGTTATGTCAGTTTGTCCTTCTATGCTATTCCTCCTACTTCCTGGAAAACTAATAGTTTCTGTAACTTTAGTGGTCAAAGTGAATAGATAAAATTGCTTTCCAAGCACTACAAACAAACACATGACGGCCAGTCGCATGCTTATTTACAAAATGATGTGTAACAGGTAGTCACCTAAGGCCAAGAAGACCTCAAAAAGACAACGGTAAACCCATCTGTGTTGTGGCTGCTGCATAGCTTTGTCCTTTTGTCCTTTAATAGTGACAAATATATTGTTAGCTTCACCAACAGACTCAGAGCCTTGTAAGCAACCAATGCTTTGTTATGGTTATTCCTATATTCATAATAATAACAAAATAAATATGGGTGCTATTTCGTTGTCAAGTGAATAACAATAGCCCTAATAACCGTGGCTAATGACGCGTTGAGCTGAGGTTGGGAATAATGTTAACACTACGGCGGCAGACACACAATCAATTTGCAGTTGTAGTTTAGGATTCCTTCAGCGGCAAGTGTGAAGCTCTGCACTCAAAATAAATCACCAGCTGTGGTGTTCCTAAAAGTACTCAGTCAATATGTGTGTAATAGAAAGACACAGCTGTACTCATAGCACCAGAAATACAAGGATGTTAGAGACTGTAGTTTTAAACCAGGACTAAAGGAAAAGGTCTTTTATTTGGTTCCCTTCAACTCAGATTTTCAATGATAGGATTAGAAGGTTAACGCTTAATTAAAAATAGTCTTTAACTTCCGGAAATTCTGGCTTATTTTCCTTGCAGTTTGTTTCACTCATATGGATTTGAAGATTATTAAATTGTGACGAGTGTCCTGTGCCGATACTGACGATACTGTTTCAGAAAGCCAAGGTTTCTTTAATACACGCTATCAGCTCATCTGGTGTCATTCATCTTACGGTTGATAATCTTCCTCGTGACTTGAGTTCATAAGCCAACTAAACACAATTTTAAATGGTAATAAAGCATATACTGTGCTCCTGGAAGTGTTAACAGATATTGGAAAAGATGCTGCTGGAAAATTAAATTTGTACGTCTATTAAACTGGCGAGAAGTATGAAATTTCTCTAGGATGCATCATGGGAGTTTGAATTTCCATTTAAAATCTCAACTTTATTTTCTTTAAAAAAAACATGCTTGTCAAAACACTTTTCAGGACATCCTTGACATCCTTTAAGTATTGAACCTGCTGGACCTCCAACGAAATTTACCTTTTAAAATTTAATTGCTAAAACCAAACAGACTGAATATTTTAAAAATATAAAGTGCATCTGTAAAAATGTAACCTTGTTAAGATGAAAATAAGGGTCTTTAGCACATTACAGAAGCGGGGTACCTAATTAACATATTTTTTATTGGTTATTTATTGTTATGACATTTTTGTTATGATATTGCATGTTTCTTTAATGTCGTAGAGCATTAACAGATAAGCTGTTAGCACATAAACGAGAAAGAGCTAACCTCCTGTCTCGCGGCCTCTTTCCCAGATATCCGGGAGACAGCGTTCGTCTATGCCATCACAGCAGCGGGGGTGACCCATGCCGTGACCCAAGCCTGCAGCATGGGGGAACTCCTGCAATGTGGATGTGAAGCAACCAGAAACAAAGCTCCTCCAAGGCCGCCTTCATCATCTCCATCCGGGGACGGGGTCAAATGGGAGTGGGGAGGTTGCGGGGACGACGTCGAGTTTGGTTATGAAATGTCCAAAAAGTTTATGGATGCCAAGAGGAGGAGAGGGAAAAGTGATATAAGGACACTAATTAACCTTCACAACAATGAGGCTGGAAGACTGGTAAGAAACCTGTTCACAAGTTTGTAAGATCGATAGTGTGGCGTGCTTTGTTACTGCTACTGTGTTTGCCTCTGATCAGACATTTCAAAGCTGTAGTATGTTCTTTGGAATCCGCCCTTCATTCCTTGAACATGCAAGACAGCCTGTAGTTGTATTTGTTCAGTACCGTAAGCCGATATTTTTACAAGAATCAGATTTCTGAAACAAAACAAAACAAAAAGTAGAGTGGGCCACATATTTTGCTTTTAGGCCTACATGGAGGGCAGTGTTCAACATTTACATATTCTCTGAACGAGATTTTGCTTTTATTTCCCAAAAAATTGACTCTCATTATAGCATTTTTCGAATCTAATTACAGAAACAGTTGCACAACAGCCACATCCATTTATTAAGTTAATTTCAAAGCAAGGTACAGAGGTGACAAAGGTTTCCGGGATGTGGTCCAATTAAAGCATTAGTGACAACCGTTTTGAACATTAAAAAAAGGAGTGCTTGTTCCCAGAGGCTGAGAAAATAAGCGTGCTGTGATGCGTTCACATTTCTGTTTTTGTGCATGCATGCACACACCTCACCCTTTTAGATACTCTTGAGTATTTTCCTAAACCGACAGGTGTGTGTGTTTTAACATTTCTCCCCTTGCAGGGCCCATTTTTTTTTCAACAAATACCTAGGCCCCAAAAGAGGAAGAACTGTTATTTATAGGTTTGGTTTAGGACTAAGGTGTGCAGAGGGTTTAGGGGTAGGCATGTACTGGTAATGGTCAAGTTCAGGATAAGGGTCAGAGTTACGCTGAAGCCATGAATGAAAAACTATTGGAAATCAATGCAAGGTCCCTGCGATGGTAGAAAGACACTATATTCAAGTGTGTGTTGTGTGATGGGTTAATTATGTGCAGTATAAGTGAATGATCTGTTGTCAAGGCTTGTTAGATGTAGGAAGGCCAGAGGCAACATGGATGGGAAGGGGGGTTGGGAAAAAATTCCTTCGGAATAGCGTCTGCTTTTATCTTACCTATCTATCAGTTAGTGTTTGTGTGTGCTCGTGTGTGTCTGTGTGTGGATCTGTCTGATGGCTTTGTCTCTGATATATGATGTGAGCACTATAATAAATTTAAAATTCCTAAGTGAACTTGTCATTTGTCAAAAGCAAACGTGCCTCCATTTCGAGTTGCAAGTAAAAAATCTCTTCTTTTTTTTAACCTGATTGCCCTCCTTCATTTGTTTTCCTTTTTTCTCACCTTTCCTCACTAGGCCGTGAAACTCCACATGCGGACTGAATGCAAGTGCCACGGGCTGTCGGGCTCATGCACGTTGCGCACGTGCTGGAAAAAGATGCCTCATTTCCGCGAAGTCGGCGACCGTCTGCTGGAGCGCTTCAACGGTGCTTCCAAGGTGATGGGTGGCAATGACGGGAAGACCCTGATACCCGTCGGCCACAACATAAAGCCGCCTGACAAGCAGGACCTGATATACTCGGACGAGTCTCCGGACTTCTGCCTTGCGAATCGGAAAACTGGCTCGCTGGGCACGCGGGGACGCGTGTGTAACAGCACGGCCATGGACATCAGCGGCTGTGACTTGCTTTGCTGCGAGCGGGGCTACAGGGAGGAGACGGTGGTGTTCGAGGAGAACTGCTTGTGTCGCTTCCATTGGTGTTGTGTCGTCCAGTGTAAAAAGTGCATGGTGCGAAAAGAGCTTAGTCTGTGTCACTGATGAACTGAGCTAAAGTGCATTCATATAGTTTACTTATAACCACGTCTGTTACTTTTAAGGTTGTTGTATGGTCGACATTAAAGAAGGAAAGGATGGAGACTGATATGATTGTCAATTTTACATCTTACATTCAAATAACACAAATGCTTTACCTTTAAAGGTTAAACATTATTGTTGAATATGAGTTTTGGGCCAATAGTAAGAGTTGCAAACATACTGTCATTTTTAGTTATTTTTGACAATGGATGAAAGAAAATTTGCTTCCATTAAATAACAAGTATAACGCACAGAGGGTCTACTATTGACCGGCTAGGAAAATGTAGGTCTCCTCCCTCCACCATCCACCACATTCATACTAGAGCTTCTTGCAGCTCTTAAACCAAAGATATGTCTGTAATAATATTTCCTTTTCTGATATATTCAAAACAAGCTTTCAAACACCACATAAAGTATCATAAACTTGTAAGGTTGTAGAATTTGTTTTGCAATGTTTTTTATTTAAAATGTCTTCACAAATGTTGTCTATCTTTAATACGCTGTAGGGTAATAAAAATATATTTCATTAAGGTTATTGATGTCAACATTCAGTTATACTTTGTTTTGTTTTGATACTTGTGTTAATAGAATACTGGTTTCTAGGATTGCAGTCCATATTTTTGCCTTCTGTATAACACAGCTAACTTGAAAATCTTACATTTGCTAACTGATGACTGCACATTTTAAAGATGTATTTAAATATTCAAATCATATTGTTTTCCCTTTAAATAGCTGCAGTCTACACACTTTCAAAAGTAATATTTAGATTTTAATATTTACTAATTTTATCACAATATAACCTATTGCTTCCTATATTTTACAGACTTTTTATGTTATAGACCCCCACAAATTAGCACAAAGAAAATTATGTTTTTGTCAGCTGTTTACAAATACAAATTTGACCAATTCTTATATTTCTATTCACCCTCATTTACTTTAATAGCCCTAAGTAAAGATTTTTTTCCTCCAGTTGACTTCATAAGTCATCTGATTAGTAAAAAGTCTACTAGTACATAATCTAAATAAAAACCCAGCCGTTCTGCAAAGGCCTCGGGGTTTTGTTACTTAACATTAGCGGACAAACAGTAAAGGAAGACCAAGGAAGAGAGCAGATGATCCTAAAAGCAGGATTTTTTTTTTTTAAACAACCTTTGAAATCCTCAATGGGCGGTATTTCAAAATCAAAAAATTCCATTCAAATTAAAAAATATTTTATTAAACTCAAAGAGAAAACAAATTTTGTCTTAACTCATATGATCAAAGTTTTATTAAAGGTTTACAAGAGTTACAACAGCATTTGATTAAATCCGTAAAACAAAAATCGGTAATATGACAGAACTTAATGAGACATGTCTCCTTACCAAAAGTCACAGCATGAGTATGGACAACATTGAACAGAAAAAGAAGCTCTGGTGGGAAATCTGTCAACAGGACACTTGTCAGGCACAGTCCATAAATCTGGCTTTTGTGTAGGCCTGGCAAGAAGAAAGTCACTGTCCTTAAGAGTTTGTTGTCTTAGTTTGCCACAAGTTTTGTGGAGGACCTCCTATAATAAAGTTGTGGAAGGAAGTAGTCTGGTGAGATAAGGTTTAAATTGAAAAGAAATTGGAGCAAAGGTTCACATTCTTGCTGGACAGCAACTAGAGACCTACCACCAAAGCTTTAATGTAATGTTAAAGATCAATTTCCATTCATACTGTATATTTGACTGGCCTTTGACTGGTTCTTAATTTTCATTCTGACTGAATTCAAATTGTTGTATACAACAAAGAATAAGCTAAAATCAGTCTCAAGATCTGCTTTGCTGGTAGAGACATACCCCACAAGATGTTTTAAGCTGTAACTGCAGCTTAGATTCTTAATTAATGCAATTCTTTTCAGATTTTCAGAAGGATAAAAAAAAAAACGCGTGTATAGGTTTGAAACCTTTTTAGTTTTATAAAGCTACTTTTTCTTGGTCTGTTGCATAAATCCCCCTGAAAATACATTGGACCCCATGATTATAATGTAACAAAATGTAAAGATGTTTGAGAGGTATGAATAAGACACTAATGGGACATGGACAGTATGTCTGAAAACAAAAACATTGTTTTTGAAAAGACAATAAAAAGAAAAAAAATTCTTTCTGTCTAAAAAGGTAAAAAAACTATGCCTGAAAATTAAAAGATAAAAAATAAAACTCCATCTGTAGACGTCACCAGATGCACACATGTGGTGAAGGTGTGGTTGGGCTAAATTCAATGACCAAACCACATTTGTATTATTGCAGGATTCAAGAAAGTGATTTAAAAAGTTTTTTAACATATTCCTCTCTTTGGCTTAATATACAATTATTAGCAGATTCTTCTAATGTAATAAAGTATATGTGCTGGTCACTGAAAGCACGCCTCTTATTTAGATTAGTGAATGTAACAAACCTATATATTACAGTTTTGCAGTTTATCTTGAAAGTATTTTGCATCACAGTTTCGTCCTATTTTGCAAGTGTTTATTTAGTCACATGTGTGCTTTTTCTCATTGTTTTTGTATTTTAACTCATTACTGGATGATGGTTTAAATATATCTCTTTGCTTTGTAGAATCACATACACAGAACTATACAGAACCAAATGTGATCAGATTTGTTACAGACAATTGATTACTCTGTTATTAAAGTCTATTTTGTCAATTAACTTTTAATGTCACTTTAATTTAAGATATTCTTTATCTTAAGATAATAGTTTTAAAATAAACCTGCAACTTAATTAGGTCTGTAATGGGAATGATGACATCACACAAGGCACCAAGCATAAATACTCAGATGCAACTATGGCAACATCATACTGTGTGGGTGGTTTGCTTCAGGAGGAACTGATGAAGTTCATAAAATAGCTGGAACTAGGTGGATGCAGGGATATGGATCTAGAAGTATTTTAGCTTGGAACCTTAAATCCTGCATTTATAAAACTGTTGGCCTTTTATTCTTAGCAACTTACTGTAGGATCAAGGTGGTATAATTGAAACTCAGTTGGAAGTGTGTTTGATAGCAATGCAATGTCACCAAGACACAGTCTACCCAATTCAACACTTAAGAAATCCATAGTTGATGCAAAATTCCATTGCTGCATTTTATTGTTTCAGCATAATCTGTTTCAATGTAATTTGAAGGAGCTTCTGCGATTTTGAAAACTGCATCTCTACAATCACTGTGCTAACCAACACGATGAGATGCTTTTAGGTGTTAATCCTGCAGAAATAAGAAAAAAAAAAGTAGTGGGGGATGGGTCACATAGAGGGCAGTGGCCCTGCCTCAGTTGAAGCTGTACAAGTTGACACAAGTTAATATTTTCACGGAATTTCACGCTCAATGGTTTGTCCCACTTTGGCCAGGGGTTGTGCTTAAGTTATGGCAATGAGGCCGAAAGAGGAGCAAAAATGCCAGGGGACGCTGAGCTCCTCTCAGCCTCTCAAACTCCTCTCCTCCTGACTTAGACCCGCACAAACCTTCAATGTTGCATAGGCCATGCCAGAGCAAATAGACAAGCGAGCGGGTAGATTTATTGGAGCATTGGTATAAATATAGTTGCCTGCTGACATCTGTGTGCATGTGCATGTGTCTTTTTTAGAGTGTGGCCAGGCCATGCTGGGAGTATTTTTCCATGTGTCCCTTTGTGGAATGCAAGATCATCTCTAAGTGAGATGAGTTTTGTTGTCTCCACCTATGTTGACTGTTAAGTGCTTGCATAAAAACACCGGCTCACACAGAGCATTAATGAACGGTTGCCAGTGTACAGGGGTGCACAGTAATATGTGGAGACAGTAAATCAGTCACATAAATGGCTTGTCATTGCTTATCAACCAAAGTTTAGCCTAAGTGGTCTGCTTTTGTTTTCCCGTTCATATACCCCAAAAAATATCTCTTGACTTACATTAAACCAATGACCTCAAAGAAAGATTTCATTGAAAGAAAAGAAAGAAAAAAATGTCTGAAAATAACAATATTGTGAAAACAAGTGAAAATATGAAAATTAATACTGATAAATTGCCTCATGAGTGTGAATTGTTATGATTATTAGGAATGTAGGACATTTTACCATAACATGAAATTAATCACTTAAGGAACATAATTAGTGGTTTTCAAATTTCTTTAAAAATAAATAAATGAATAATAATAATAATAATAATGTGAAAACTTTGGGATTTATATGTCATCAGTCCCTTTTTTCAGTTACAGCCACAACACCAAACCTCTGTCCCAGCCTGACGTTTTTGCCTTCTCCAACTTATATTCTTATTTTCTTTTTTTTCCTGTTCTTTTCTTTTAGTCAAAAGTGAGAAGAATATACAGATTTAAGGGGAAGCAGACACTGGCAGAGAGAGTTGGGGTAATTTGACACTATAATGCTCCTCCGTTTGTGTGAACTCTTCCCCCAATCCCTTATCAATCTAAAAGTGAGATCTTGCTTACACAAAAGGTACTTCTAGAGATCAGCCCTCTGTGAGGCTTAATCTGATACCAATGACCGTAGGAGGACCAGGAGAGACCGGCGCACAGTGTGAAACATGCTTAAAATGATCTGTGACATTAAGCAATCTTGTTTACCATACAGATAAAAATTTCACTCTTGAGTTGTTCACGAAAAAAACAGACTCTTCAGAGTCGCACATGTTCAAACTAATGCTTGAAAAAAAAAAAAGAGTTGGCGTGTGCACTTGGAGAAGACAGTGATCTTCATAAGTTAATGCAGGCCCAGAAGGTAATGGCTCAGCAGCTGCCTAAGTTTCGGAGCCCACCCAAACAGGCTTCTAGTGCTTATAGATGTAATAGTCAATTTTCTGCACTGCACTTCATCTTCAACTTTTAAGTAATGTTTGTTCCTGGACCCTTAAATGATAGTTACTGTACGACCAAACACGTCTGGGGGGATTTGACTTGACTGATCTTGCACTGGGCTGTTCCTGAGTGGCGTGCTAAGCCAGATGAATTGCCTCTCGGATAAAACCCAGCTAGAGTAGTTTCAGTTTAAAATGTACTTTGGCACAGTCACTGCTATCATTCTAGAAATATCCCTGTATGTTAACAATATGAGTGGTTTCCTCAAAGAACCTGTCATTGTTGCATTACTCTTAAAAAAAAACAAAAAACGCCTACCGCTCTGAGAAAGATTCACTGACCCACATCGCTGTGGTAGGTGGACAAACACAAATATGACCCCACAATGTATCTTCCTCGCTCTAACACCCCTAAAATCCCCCATCTTTCCTCTGTTTTTCTCTCGTTTCTCTCTTTGTCACAGAGGAAGCCATCCTTTCAATTGTGCCATTCATCAAACTCTATCGTTCCACCCTCACTTTTCTGCTCCTTCTCTGTTATCGAGCGATGTGAGTCTGCTGCTGCCAGAAGTTGGTGGGAGACCGGGGGCAGCTGTTGTCAGCTGTAGCTGGTTTGGCTCAGGGATCCGTTCCTGTGTGAAGACGGGGCAGGCTTCTTTCACTCCTGGACAGAGATAATAAACATCATTGTTTGTGCAAAAACACACTTGAAAAGCCTTGAAATGAAGCGAACAAAAAAAAAAAAAAGAAGTTCACCAAAGTGCTCGCACATGTGTTGGGGCAAACTGTGATGAGCACAAGCAGCATCCTTTTCCAATTCTTTCCAACACCGCCGATGATAAATGAGCAACAATCTCCCAGAACAAAGTGTAAAAATTCCTCTTTGTTAAACAGGAATCTGTAACAGACCACACTTCCCTCATTGTCTGAACTGCTCTGTTTATTTCCAGTATGGCAAAATTACAGTTTAACAAGGCGATCACGTGTTTACAGACTGTAACCAGTCACAGCTAGCCAGGCATTCACATACACTTATCATCAGTATCCGTAACAGTTTTGCTCCTTTATTGATGCAATTAAACTGTATGTTGTTGTTTCTTTTATCTGAATTTTTATGATCATTCAATAAATTTATAAACAGAATATGATGCACACGTTAGAATTTTTTATTTTTCTAATCTAAAAAAGCAAATACATCTGGATCACATAATTTTAATACCCATCAAAAAGTTACCCGCATAATTGCTTTTTAAAGAACTTGAATAAGTCGAGTTCATTAGAATTGGTTGGTTTCCTGCCACTGACCCAGCCTTTGAACATAATGCATAAAGTTATAATAGTGTTAAGGTGTAACTCACTAAAGACATTTAAGGTCTACTTATTGCTATCCAATCATTGTTGGCGAGTTTTTGGGATCTTCTTGTTAAATCATTGTGCCCAGCTTTGAACTGCAGAACTACTGCTTCAAGGTGAACTTGATCATTTCGAATGATATTCTTCCTTTTTTTTTAAATCTTTTAATCAACTATTCAGAATGTAGTATTTGTACAAAATAACCCCACGAAGCTGTTCTGCTACTGCTTCTCAGTTGGGTCACCACTCTGAAGTTTGAAAGTTTCTCCTTAAAATTCCTCCAAACACAAATATTATCTTTGTGACAAATCATCTCAACCTGTTTTGATGTTCTTCTAAACAATACCAAAGAAAATATGCTGGCAAATAGGTTGTATTATGGCTTGTAATTACTGTTTAAATTGATAATGGCTTTTCTTGGTGGAAGAAGGAAAGTTTATCTTTGATTAATCAGTCTGCTGGAACTCTGACCCATGTTTTAAGCATCACATCCACATTTTTTTAGTATAGTTGTGGTAGGAGCTCTTCAAAAGCCTAATGTTATTTTTTATTTTTATTTTTTTTACATCCATTTTAAACAACTTCGGAGACCCTGTCTGGTTAGAACGCACAATGCTGTCTAGGTTTTAGCTTAATAATCCAAGCTGAAACACGCATGTGTAGGTGTTCTGGATCCTAAAGCTTATGATTTTTAGTAACCGAAAAATGAGAAAGACCATTTTCACCATCCACAGTGAAGCTTTGTTAACATCACCCAAGACAGAAGGGATTCTGACCAGGCGAGTAGACAAAGCAAAACTCAATGACATGTCACAGTGGGATAAAGTAGGTTTGCAGAAGTCAAGGTGATGCTTCAACACTAAGAAACACTGTTGCAACTTTTAAGCATGGTAGTAGCAGAAATATGCCTTGCAGCTGCTCAAAGGCCAGTGGACATTGTGCATTGCACAAAGTGGATGAAATATATCAGAAGCGCGTGTATACAATATTTCTGTTTCTAGAATAGCTCTGCCCTCAGCCAATTTTAAAATGAGTAACCCACGCAATATTAGTGGTGAAACAAGGAGCGAAAATAGTTCCATATTCCTATTGATTATTATTATTATCTTTTTGGTACTATTCTATTAGGTATTATTTTATAAAAATCATAAAACCTGGAACAAATGTCTTTATATGCCTCCTTAAAAAAACTAAAGTATTAGGACATTTCTGTCCACAATGAGTGTATCTAAACTTTTTACCAGCACTTTATGTGACCAGCTTTTGATAACATCCACTAAGACTATTTTGGTGTTTGAACACAAGATGGCAGCCTTGGAACAATATGCTGAAGCAACGGGGTTCTTAAGGCCAGTTTCTTTCAAATGTATTTGATCCTAAATGCTATAAAGACATTATGTTGAATATCATGTAAACTGAAAGAAATAGAAATCCTATTTATAAACAAAGTAAACAACAAAAAAAGACATGATACTGGCTTTGTTGTACAAAATTTGCTCTTTGCAACATTGTGATGCCACAGAAAAAGAACTGATTGACATTTCTTCACTTTCACAGCTTTTGTCATTCACCCAACTGTTGCTTCTGCTGCAATTATAGTAAAGATCTTAAACCTACTTGGATCAGCTGCAAGTGTTACGTTGCATACCTCTTGAGGACAAAATGCACTACAGCAATCGTGTGCACGCAAACACAAACATTTTCGGATAACAATTGCACACAAACATACTGCAATCATCCCTAATTAGGGATGCCCTAAGGTAAGTGAGGCAGCACTAAAAAATAAAAGCACATCTTTTGTTGGTGAGGCCAAACGTGAGGGTTTGTATGTGTGTGCATAAATTGATCCATGTGTGTAGGTTTTGTACAATTTAGTTGTAGAATCATTTAATTAATGTGTCTCTCCAAACTTATAAGATAGCTTAATTTTTTTTTAGGTCTATGCTCTAAGAAAGCGTGTTCCTAAAACCACATTCGTCTTCTACCAGAGTGTTTCCAGACATTTGTAGATAATCATGGTCAGCATATGAAAAGGTTGTTTTAACCTCCGTAAACGTTTCTAAGCCATTATACGTTGTTAGTGGTGAAAAGAAGACGATAAGCAGCGCTGATGTTCAAAGGTCACAAACTGGCCTACACGCCAGGTCATACATGCACTGCCCTCCATTGTTGTACAATTCAATGAGTGGTTGAATGCAAAATTTTGCACTCAAACTGAAAAGATGAGAAGCGTTTTCATTCATTTATGAACTAGGTCAATAATTATTGTTAAGTTGTAAATAGAATGAGATGTCACTGAAGAATTTTTTTACTATATGATTTGACAAACAAAAAAAAGGCCTATTCTTTTTTGACACATTTTTTGAAAAATTTGTAGAGACATGATATCTATGCGGCCAAAAACAATAAACTGTTTGCAATACAAATCTACTGAAACCCTTTAAGATAGAATGGTGTAAGCTGCGGAGAAAATAACATAAGGGGAACCGTGAGTGAGTGGGGTTTGTAGTCTATAATTTGTATTAAAAATACAAAAATCTTTCAAAAAATACATTTACAGAATGCTGTATGTTGATAGTTTCAAAAACGATGTTTGAAGTAAACCTATTATAGAGAGTTGAACACTTGTTTTTTGAAAAAGTGTAGAATTCATTTGTGAAATACATTAGAAAAAAAGGAAAACAGTACTAAAATAGGATGAACTACTAATGAAGAATAAACTTTTACACATTGGACATCCAATACACAATTCTAACTTTTTTAACAAATATGAAACGTGCTGAGTAACCTGAATACCGCAAACATGCTACTTATTTTACTGCAGAGTTTCTGTTTAGTACCAGCATAAGCATGCTTCTACATAAAACAACATAACTAAATAAGCATAACTTGTGGTGCTTTCTCTAAGAAACAAGTAAAAAAACATGGATCCAAAAGCCTGGAAACTGGAAAAAAAGCAAAGCAAAAACAAAACTTGAGGGAATGTTGTTTTGGTCTTTTTTACCCAATGAACACAAGCTAAAAAAAATATTTCATTTTTCATTTACACGAACAGTCATCTTCTTACTTAGGTCTGCATAATGCAAAAGAGAACCTCTGCAAACTTTTTGTCTCCCAGATTTATGTTTTTCTGTGAGTCACCGGGATTATCTAAAATAAAGCCAGTTCGCACTACCCGGGGATATTTTCTTTCCCCGCAAAGACTACTTAATTGGTTGGAGCCACACTGGAGCCCTCATGTAGGATCACAACACAGATACAAGACATAACAGTGAGAAACAACTTTTGTTCTGATTTCTAATAACATGCATTTGTTTCTGGTACTTAAGAGGTGAGGGTTGTGTTACATCTGCAACAAAGTATGCATGAGTATACACTATAGTTTGTTAAAATGGAAATAGAGAGAAGCAACAGATGCAGAAATATTAAATCTCAGGAATGGTGATTAAATTTGTATCCCTCCTGATATACATGCTGACACTAAAATTATATGCCTGTTCTCAAAAAACACAAAGTGTGTTACATGTTGCTTCAGTTTAAAAGTCTAGGGAGGAAAAGTGGGGGAGGAAAATTTGACTCACAGGAAGAAAGAAAAAAAAATTAAGTGAACAGTATTATGGGAGGTAAGCAGAACTTTTTTAAACTGTTGCTTTAGTGTTGTAACAAAGACTGTATAGTTAATTAGGAATATACTGTTTGTTTGTTTTTCATAACTGACAGTGAAAAAGAATTTGTCTTCTTAGAGATTTCCTCTGTTATTTATTTATTTATTTTTTGTCACACTGAAACGTTTCACAAAATCAAACAGGTTTTGTCAGTTTAGAGACCTTAGTTAAAATCTACAAATAACTGCCCCACTTTTGGGGATTCAGCTAATAACCAACATCCATCCATTCATTATCCAACCCGCTTATCCTTGTAGAGTTGCAGGAGCCTGCTGGTGCCTATCTTCAGCTCACGATGGAAGAGGTGGGAGTATACCCTAGACAGATCGCCATGTTTCATTGCAGTGCAATACAGAGAAAGACAGGATGAACAATCATTTATGCACACACTCACACCTTAGGACAATTAAGAGCACCCAATCAACCTAACAGTCCTGTTTTTGGACAGTGGGAGGAATCCGGAGCACACAGAGAGAACCCACACATGCCCAGGGAGAACATACAAACTCCTTGCAGAAAGACCCAAGGTCGAATCGAAACCCAGAACCGTCTTGCTGCAAGGCAACAGCACTACCAACTGCAATAACCCTTCAATAACCAACATAAAAAATAAAATGGGGTCTCGGAATTGCTTTTTTTTTATTTTATTTTTTTTTAAACATCAGCAAAGACAAGTTCATATGATATTGTGCCTTGGTATTTCAGCTTCCTAAGCTGCATTTTCTTCAGAAGTTTTAGGGTATAATCTTTTAAAATTTTAATACATCAAGAAGAGTCAGCATTCTTTCCAGATGTCCATTGTAGGAATCCATTGGTAGGTATTTTGGGAATGTCGCTTTGCGATGAGGCCAAGAGAATGACTATGAACATGCTGGAGTAACAATCTTTCTCTGCTGGCCTGGGAAGGGCTTGATCTACCACCTGGGGAGCAGGGCATAGGAATATCTGGGCAAATGATGACGACAGTATAGGGAGGAATATGAGTATATTCCGGAGAAACTCTGCAACTAGGTGCATTTGACAATACTGAACCATGAAAGGTGAGGGCCCAATGTGCATTTAAATTTTGGAATCATCCAAAGCCCAGAGCAACATTTAAAGCACTGAATGCCTTAATTGACTAATGTGAAGTCAGTATCCATGATTCAATAATTACAAAGATAAAGCAATATGATGTCATATTTGTTTTTAGGGAGAAAGTCCCTTCTGAGTAAAAATAAAACAATGACCCATAACAAATTTTGCTAAAAATTGAAGGATCTCAGGAGTCTGAACTTAATTGGCTCGAGATGATGTGGAATGATTTTCAGCGGCTATATCAGTGGGATTGACAGTTTTGTGAAGTTTTGGGATCAACCTTTCTCCACACTGATGTAAAACACTGATTGGCAGCGGTTCCAGACAGCTGAGGATAGTTTTTACTACCAAGGATGACACGAAAAGTTGCTATTACATTTTAATAAAGGGTTGGTTTGGATATTTTTTCTCCAATATATTTGAGTTCAGCATTGGCAAAAATGTATCTTTCAAACAATTTGGTTATTTTTTGGTCCATTAAGCACATTTATTTGATGATCTTGAACTTATAAATTAATTTAAAAATAAAACAAATAATAACACTTATAGCAGCAAAATGTTATTAAACACTTCTGCTTGTACACTATAAAACTTTTATATTGTTTATTTTGTGAAATATTTAGTACAAAAAATGTGTGTAAGATGTTTGCAACCAGAGTTCAGGCTTGTAATTGACAAACCTCCGTCCTGCCACGGTGCTCTGCTTAGCTTGTTTTCATCAACTCGGTCCAAAACTCTTCAAGAAAAATGACCTAAGGTTGATCCTCCTTCTCACAGAAAGAGCGAGATCAAGGGTAGGACAAATATAACTCACATTGTGAATGTCAAAACATCCAAGGCGCTCATCTTTAAAACAATAAAAATGCCTTCATTTTCATGCTTTTTTCATCTCAACCAATAAAAACTCTTTTCTGCTCACACTGTGTGTAAAGTAAGATGTTTAGTGTTACTGGACCATTTGCTGAGGTTACTGGAGGCCAGGACATGAAGAGAGAAGATTAGGGATTTAGCAAAAATGCCACAAGCTATTTTTGAATGCCTGTATGTTGTAATTATTTCTGACCTTATCATAAATTCAATCACAGTAAACCACCTTCTGCCTAATTTGTGGGAAGGTTTGGGTTTGGGGTGATCTTGTGTTGCAAAAAGTAAAAACAGTAACCGAGAGGTCTGTAATATTTTAGCAACTGTTACATTTTAACATTTTTTGAATGCTAATAAAACGTACATTACATTATTTTGCATTTTAAAAGGAAATGATATGTTGTTTTTGTGTTCAAAAACCTGTAGCTGTCCTGAGTTGTTTTTGGTTGTCTTCTGTGTTTGTATTCTCTCGTTATCGCTCCTAATTACTTCTTGTTTTGATTATTGTAGTCTTGTTTCTGCTTTTGTTTTAGTTTCAGCCCATTCTTAGCTTACTCTGGTTTGAGCTTGTTTATTGTTTTCTCCTGATGTTTTGATTTTTCTATTGTCGAGATTTGCGTTCTGTCTTGATTAACCCCATGGCATACACTCCTCTACTTCTTTACTACTGTCATTTTCTCCCTCCCTCAGCCTGCCAACCTGCTCTTTGTTCACAGCTGCACCCTGTTGGTAATCAGTTCCTCCTCATTGTTCCACTATTCACCTTCCCTGAGCTTAAGCTTCTTCTGTTCTCAGTCCTTGTTGGGTCCTACGTTAGGCTCACCTTGTTTTACATTTCCCGCCACTCTCCTGCTTGCGACAGTTGTCTTGGTCTGCCCCTGTCTATTTCTTTCTGCCATTCCCAAATGTGTTAATCCAGTCCTTTGTACTGGTTCCTCTGTTTAATCATCATCCGTATTTCTAATAAAACATACATATACTGTCAATGGTTTCTACATTTTGATCCACCAACAACAGCTCCATGACAGCAGAACTACAAAGCAAAGGTAAAATAGTACATGGAGTCATGCAATTCTGCAAGATTCAACAGTGATTCAACTTTAACTGCTGTTCTAATATTTTCTTGAGCATTTGCTGAAATATAGTTAGAATTTTTGGTGGATTTAAAATGCAAAGCTTGCCAGCCTGGTTTGCAAAGGAAACACAAACAATGATGCATCTAGCTGTAAACTATGTTGTTGGTATTAGATTCCTTCGCTGGACTTTTAAAAAGAGTTAAAGAGTTTATGCCAAAGTTCTTAGCTTTTTTGGTGTTCAAATACAAATATACAAATAAAACAAATTTTTACTTTGGTCCATAAAATGTATACAAGTCATTTCAGTTGTTGTCTATATTCTCAATCTGGACTTCATGTTTTTGCACACCTCCAGTGAAGTTTAAACTTAAGCAATCACTTTGTGACTGAATAGGAACATCAATACAAACAGTAAAATGAGTTCCTAACCTATAATATTAAATATAATTTTAAAGAAAATATTTGCTTAGCATTTTACTCAATCGCTTACTGAAAACGTAAGTGAAGGTTTAATTAAATTAAACATTCGAGCCGCTGAGAAAACTGATGCTTGTGGGGAGAAAAAAAACATTGTGTTTTATTATTAAATTAAAAGCTCGTAGTTTCATATTTCATCTTACAGAGCCATGTAGAAAGAGAGAACAGGAAGATAAATATCAATGCTTTCACAGGAGAATCATGTTAAACTCAAAACTCCCAGGAACAAAACTGAGAACTTTGAAATGAGCTACCAATCAGATCTGTCAAAACATCATATACATATTTTCCATACAGTTTCCCAATTGTTAAATAAAATATAAAAAGAGTGTACTGTATCTCAAAACCGATGTTGGTTGCTGAGACCCATGATTATCAATTTATGTTATGTGAGATGCTACATTGCAGCTTAAATAGAAACATGTAAATCTTGCATGACTCAAAACAAATAAAGATATTAGTGCTAATCTGAGCTATTTTTTTTCCATCAGGTACCTTTGACATCCCACTCACATCCTGATTACCACACATCAAATACATCCATGCTAGTGAAAATCCACTTCAGTTTAATCCTTTAATGAGAGCTCTCAATCACATTTTTCATGAGAGATCACAGAGTGACAATGACTTTGAACAATTAACCTAAGGTGAGCCAAGAGACTTGATCACAAGTTGCGACCAAATAAACCCTCGGCAAGTCTATCATAAATCAAGAAAGTTGCTGGATCATCACTATGGTAACAAATAGAAAATTAAAACAGCATATATGAACAAAACCTTCCTCCGACCACACATTAAATCAGATGATGTCAAATATTGCCACTCCTGAAAAGGAAGAACATCCCTGTTGTTCTTTGAGAAATAAAATGTGTTGGCTGATTGCAATAAAATCAGAAGTCAGCCAACAAAGACAATCTACAGTTTCATAACGGAAATAAACTGAGGAACAAAAGAAGATGGCTGCACAAGTCTATCACACTGCACAGTACTGTAAGTGTGAAGGATTTGTTAAAGCCTCTGACCCACATGGGAAGCATCTCAGGAGACCAGAAATCAGGTAAAGGTATTTTATTGACAATGAATAATGGAATGCGCATAAGGTGGTCTTCTGGTCGGGAGCGAAGGAAACAACAGCATGCAGAACCGTGAGCTTTGGGGGGAGATGAACAGGTGAGGAGGAATCCAGGTAAGTGAGTCATAAAATATGAGTTCTTGTTACTTAGTGGGAGATTGTTTACCGCCAGGGAGGGGTGATCGGATCCGAGATATTGGATTATGGGGGTGTTGTTCCCCAGGTGGAAGTCCAGAGAGCGTTTGTGATGTTGTATTGTTGACGCTGGGGTGTACAGGTAGCACAGGAACATACTGAAAGGTTTGTGGAGGAAGCGGAGCGGTTGCAGTCTGGACTGAATTATCTTCTCAAAGTTGGGGTTTTGTTTGGTTGTAGGTTATCCAGGAGTTTCCAGATAGAGACATAGTTCATGAGCTGATACCTGGGTTTCCACACACGAGAAGAAATTACAATGGTCAATGAGGAATAGGTAAACATCAACTAAAAAATGTAATGCACAAGGAAAACGTAGAGGAGGCTAGGGATACCATAGGGAGGTAACAGCAGGGCCGCCCTTCTTATCCTCCACTGCCTAACAAAGGCTGGATTTCCCCCTTGGTTTCTCAAGAACTTCTAAAGAGCCATTACTTATAGCATCCTTTGCCTCAGTATTAATAGGTGTTACAACAGTTGCACAATCCAGGACAAAAAGACTTTGCCTGAAGGGTGAAAACTGCTCAGTGGCTTGTGGAAGGTCAACTACTGGACCTGGAGGTGATATACGGACTGCAACAGAAGGTCAGTCGTATTACTGCTGATCTCACACACCTGGGATAAAAACAGTTTATAGCACTGCCTTCTAGGAAAATACAGGTACATAAAGGTTGAGCTGCACTAATGTTATTAGTATTATTAGTAGTTGCTAGTTGTAGCATTTGTATGGATATTATTCTTTTTATAACCCCATTAACCAGGGTACTCTGTTATGTTCTAGTAGCATAATGAAACATAAAATGCTGTCTAGGAATTTATAACTTTCTAAAGACACCCGTTACCAGACCCAAAAAACACTGGAGGAACCACATATGTCTGGTAGTCTGGTATTTCTGCAAGGTCTGTCCAATATATTGTAATCGTATTTAAATTTTCTTAGTTATTACTTATTTATTTTATTTATTTATTAGAAATAAGAGCCAATCTACTTTTCAAATCTTTCTTATTTGCCAGTACACAGATACCAACTATCATATTATTGATAAAATCAAACGTACAGTAGGCACATAATAGTATTACTCCAGGTTTTATTGAGATATCCCTGTTGAGTCTAGAGGGGTACATTGATAGTTTGACACATGTAATCGAAACGTCACAAAACAGTTTTCGTTAATAATTTTTGCTACGTCTTACTTGGTTTTTGTAATGCAGTTCATACATTATTGGTTAAACATCTCAGCTCATATATTTAGCATTCTTTCAAACAAATGTGTCACACTTTTTCTTGTCTGATTTATATTTTCTAAATATGTTGACCTTTCACTTCATTATTGACGTGTTCTGTTTTTTTTTTAATGTTTTGCTCCAAAAGTCCAAGTTTGATGGTTTTTGTTTCACAATCTTAGCTTTGCTTGACTTGTGTCCTATATTTAGATTACTTTATTATCTTTTTTCTGGCCGCAACGCTGTTCTATGGAAAGCTTGACTAAACTCTACATTCTTTCCCACTTTGGACATCTCTGACACTGCTGACTTCATTGTATTATATTATTTTCCTGTTTTTCATTACCACAGTGCAGAGTACAGTTCAAAATATCTGTCATATTTACAAACATCTGTCATCCATATGGGATGTTATTTTCTGTTATCATCTCTTACAGAGAAATTTGGATGCAAGCATACAACATAGTTTTCTGCGGAGCTGAATTTAGAGTGACAAAACCACGGAGTTTACATAGCATCAGGTTTTCCTAAAACATCTTGAAATAATTAGGTACAAATTTGCCATCTCTCTCCAAATTGTTTAGGTCAGGGTGCATTGATAGATTATTTTGTGAGATTTTTTTCTCCTGGGGCTGTTTTTTTGATTTTCTAAATTTGTGTATGGCAACTTAATTATGTCTAAATGCTAAACCCATGTTGTGTTTTACCACTCTGGTGACTCCATGCTGGCAGAATGCTCGCTTCCTTGCACTGCTGGGGAAAGCCTTTTTATTTGTGGTTTCTGAATCTTTATTCTAAGCTACTCATAAAGCCCCAGGATGAGTGATATCATGTGGTATTCAACAACATGGTAGCTTTTTTGTTGTATTTTATAGTCATTGAAATAGGAGGATTAAAGACAATGACACACAAAGGAGGTTAAGCAGCAAATGGAACCAACGATTTCATGAGTTTTCATTTCTTCTTGCTTTTTTTTTTTTTACTTACCTAGCAGAAAGCCTTTTACAATGAAGAACTTAGCGCTTTACACTGCATCCAATGATTCACCCATTTACACACACATTCACACACTGGCTGAAGCAAATTAAGCTATTCTTCCACACTGCTTTTACAAATATAACATGTAAGGAAAAAGTCTATACATATATTTCAGAAAATAAATGAAATACATTCACTTTGTTTTTATACAGTGCTTTGACAATGTCAAGTCATGGGTAAATGTTTTAGATCATGGGTAAATGTTTTAGATCAACTATTTTCATTTCTAAAAGGGATAACTTCAGTAAACATGTGCAACATGATAGCTTTGCGGAGGTTGTTAATTATTGCCTGCTGGACAACTGATCCATGTTTGCAGACCTTTAGATTAAATAGACACAAACTAAGATAGATTTATCTATGTGTTACTATGTGTTATGTTTTAAAGTTAGACAACCAGGCAGCTGTTGATTTCACAGTAGTACGCTGATTGTTCTTTAAATTATTTATCTTTTTCAATTGCAACTAAATTGAATATCAATACATAAAATATATAATCTGCTGTTTGTAAATGGTGTAAGCATGATCCAGATTATTCACGTTACTTCTTCCAACCCCTCCAATCAGTTAGATTTTACAGATCCATGAGGTTTTGAGGTTTTGCACAAACAAACAATAAATGTTTTGTTTTTGGCTATCATAAGTTTCCTAAGTACTAACTCAGCTTTCCTTTGAGCAGAAATACCATGATTATGCCTTAAGTAAACTATTTGTATCTGTTTTTATTCTGTATATAATAACATTATGCAAATTATCATTGTTTTTCATATTTTCTTTTTTGCATTAATGGTAATTTTTTTATGCATTCAGGAAATTTGTCGCTGTCTTAATTAAAACAGTGTTACATAGTGGCATTAAATTATAAATTGAATCCTAAAACTTACAGTGCTAACTGATTTGGAGATGCTTAATTTGAACCTTTTATTTCATGTTTCAGTACCTTTTGTATCGTATGTACTACCTAAAGTGACAGTGGGAGAAAACTGGACATATCTGTTTTGTAAACGGATGGAAGGTTTTGCTCATGCAAATGTGCATGTCTACATTTGTTGTTTATTAATGCCTCTAGTAAATAGTTAT